>WYDI02006550.1:0-67520 GCA_009867235.2 Psittacus erithacus
AGCAGTAGCTACAAACATCGGCGTTATCACCGCTGTTCCCAGGCCAAAACCAGAAACACAGCACTGCACCAGCTACTGAGAAGGAGAAAAATGACTGCTACTGCTGAACCCAGGACAAAGTAGTTGTGAAGTTCTTATGATCAGCTTAGTCCATAGAAATCAACATTAGAGCCTGAATAAGAAAGCATCAAAATATGATGCCTCATAAATCAATACTAAAACCCCTTACATTTTTTAACATGAGTTCTGAGGGAATGAAAGAAGGTTTTTCCGAGGAAGTATTAACTAATTACTGATTAAAACATATCAAAATTAGCTTGCAGCAAGCTCCAGTTTGCCTGTGGCATGATAGAAGCAATGTTTTATATACAAGTAGCAATCTGTAAATGAGACAAATATTCTGGATACTTGTATTTTTGTTAGTTATATTTTAAAATCTATTTCTATGATGTGTTCCATACGGGTTTGAGGTATCTGGAAGGTTATCACTCAATACGAGGTAGTCCCATGTATTCAATGAGACAATTTAGGGCTCAAAATGTAGAATTGTTGATGTAATCAAAAGACCAGATTATTCCTGATAATTATTTAATTAGCTAACTCATACAGAGTGTTACTGAATACAAATTCTAATATAAAAGAAAATTTATGGGTGAACAAAATGTAAGAGGAGCTTGCAAGCCACTATGATTTTGATCAAGATTTGGACCACATTCAAGTTTGAAAGTGTTAACATAAAAGCTGTAATTCTTAGAAGCTGCCATGTCTGCCCATTGAAATGCAGACTTCACTGGCACATGAAACCTTTTGTTGTTTCATTTTAGGTTGTTTTGTTTTAACAGAGCTGTCTCTTTTTTCTCTTTCTTTGTAAGATGGCAGACTGCCCTGCTTTTACATGCAAGAAGAATCTGCCTACGTAAGAGCTTATTCTCTCCTGCCAGACCATCATATTTCCTCACCTCTGTAATTAATGCACCAAAAATGGCAATGGATCTGAAATGGTTGTATCGGGTTTTTGTCAACTTTACTGATCTGAAAAAAAGCAAACACCGCTTCAACCCCAAGACAGTATTGATCACAGACTCATTATTGACATCTTGAGGAGCTGACTTATAAAAAGTTCCTTCTTACAGCCATGGGGAATTGCTGAGACATAAGGCAAACAAAAGATGTCTGCAAAAAAGACATGCATGTTCATGTATCTCTCTAAACATGTTCAACATTTCAAACATCAATTTTTTTAGATGTCACTAACTCACCACTCTCCATACACTGCATACGTACCCTGACATAGGCTTTGTAAGTGAGAGACTTCTTTTTGTCTTAAGGAATTCACGTAATGATAGGCTAAGTCTGCATTAAATCACTGAATATACAAGCAATATAATCTCACAGCTTTTCTTACTGGTAAGCAGCCAGAATACATGCTTTTAAAGCAGTCACAAGGGAACTAACAGTATCTTGAGGTATAACACTACTGCACTGTGGGTTCCTGCAAAATATGATTGAAAAAGGATAAATA
This sequence comes from Psittacus erithacus, assembly GCA_009867235.2. Classification (NCBI taxonomy): domain Eukaryota; kingdom Metazoa; phylum Chordata; class Aves; order Psittaciformes; family Psittacidae; genus Psittacus; species Psittacus erithacus. The sequence continues at coordinate 1,523 of WYDI02006550.1, forward strand.
CACTTATGTATGATGAACCAGATGAATCAGAAATTGTACAGTTTTGATAGGAATTAAAGAAAGTAGTATATGAAAGCATCAAGTAAAGATTTCACTACACTAAGTAGTACTAAGGATTTAATATTCCATGTCAGCACATGAATGGTCTCTCAAAGTTTTACAGCAGTGAATCTGGGTTAGCAATATTAACAATAAAATGAGTGTTTAAACTGTACTACTCAAATTCAAAAGAACTGTTAGTTGAAAAGGATATTTACAAGTCAAATAACTAGGTACAACAGAGTCACAGTAGGCTAGGACTTGAAATCAGGAGGTTCTGTTCCCATCTCTGCTATCGATATGCAACCTCAAACAAGTCTTTCTACATCTTTCACGCTGAGTTTGTGTTCTCATTAACTTACACTCTGATACAAGGCAGACATGTTTGTTCAGCACACATGGCCCTTGCCTTGACTAAGGCCTCCTTGTGTTACTGTTAGAGCAGAGAGCACACCCACTAACAAATGCCAAAGCACTGGTGATTTCAGAAACCCTTGATCATGCAAAGAAAGTGAACTACGGTGTTTAAGTAATCAACCATCTCAGTGGCTGTGGTTCTTGATTTAATCTACATGAGTTTTAGATATAACTGTTTTCTGATAAGATTAAAAAGAAAAACAAAAGCACATCAGCTCTGTGAAGGAGAAATCAAAACAGCCATGGCATCCCCTATTTTACAGGATTTGTGATATTTAAGGTCCTTGGAACAATTCTTTTTAAAATCATAGGACCAGCAGAGTTTCTGCTAGTACCAAGTACTCCATGGTGAATCAGTTTATTTGGCAGCTGCTCAGGAAAGAAATATGTCAGGGAATATAGGTGATAAGTTTGAGGAAGCTAAACTTGTCGTTCACTCCCAACTAAATGGCAGTACTTGAAAATAACAGATCAAGACTGATTCATTAAGAAGGTCATAGAAACTGCTGCTGGACAGTAAGTTATATATCTTGTGTGATGAGATGATACTTGACAGAGAAAAAACAAACAAGTCTGATATGCAATAAACTGAAAAAAGCCAGAGGTATAACACCAGTGTGCAAGGATAGGAAGAAAAGTTAGCAGACAAAAGAAAGAATGCAGCCAAGAACTTGGAACAGAAGCAGAGGTAAAGCAAAGCAACATGAGGAGAAGAAGTTAAATGAAGTGAGCCAGCAGTTGTAGGTCTGTAAAGACCAGAGATATGTTGACAGTCTCATGGTACAGACTGAAAAACATGGCATTTCTCTATACAATGTTCTTTGCATCATTATATGTTTGAAAAATTGAGAAAGGTATCTAGAAAGAAATAGCACCTTTTGTCACTTTAGGCTTCTAAATAAATAACAAATTAATCAAGAATCTGTAGTTAAATTCCCAGATTTAAAGTATTTATAGCAACCTCCAAGCTGTAATTATCCTCTTGCTTGCTAGTAAAACCAAAAAGCTGGTAAGTCTTTCTGGAAAAGAAACACTGTTGGAAGATACTGATAAAGAGACATGATTATTTTTCTAACTGTTATCTTACTGTACTTAATGTACTTAATGCATTTAGTCAGCAAACATACATCAATTTTGTATATATGTATGACTCACATACTATGTAAATATAATGCTCCAATATACAGTGGTGTGTGAGAAATGTGAAGGTGGAATGCTATGCAGCTACTCCTGACAGAAGTCTCTCCAAGGGAGCATAAGATTTCTAAAGTTTGGTCTTCAGCTGCTGTGAAAAGACCTACTTTGCTTCCTTCTTCATGTCTGCTCCTGGATCTGTGTGGCAGATGGTTAAGGATTTTTCAGTGTATCCTACAGAGGCAGTTTTTTAACCAATTCACTTTTAGTGGACAGCATTCTCCTTCTCCCCAAAAGCCATGGAAAAATGTAGACAGCAATTTATATTGGGGGATAGGTGGCCAGTGTCTCAGTATTGCACACCAAAATCAAGGCACTGGAGGTCAGGAAAAAAAAGGAACACAGGTGGAAAAAAGCAGTTGCCTATTTCACTACAGCAAGAAAACTGTAATTTGAATCTGGGGGCCGAAGAAAGAACCATGCAAGAACAGAACATACTGGTTAATACAGCTGGTGGCGATCCATATTACAGAGCCAGCTCTCACAAGGGAAAGGAATATATCCAAGCCATGATGGTTTGATCAGTATCAGTACTTGGACTCTCAAGGGCTCTCCACCAGTAAGTAGTATGCAGGCACATCTATTTTTTCTGCCAAAAACGTATGAAATATTTTTCTTTTTAGGCCACTAGCTTCAGGTCAATTGATTTGAAACTTTTAGGTGTGTTACTAGAAATGTGTAGTTAGGCTGCAAGCACGGAACGGACCTGAAGGTAAGCAGTACATGAGGCAAGAGAGGCAAGGATGAAAAACTGGAGTTACAACAAGGAATGGCAAAACTGTTTGTTTTCATCTCCTGTATTATACTACTGCCTTTAAAAAAAAAAAAAAGCAAGACTTGCCATGGCCCAAATTAGATCGGAATGATGCTAAGGAGGTCAGGAGGGGTTGTGTGAGAAGCAACACATGGAGAAAATCACGTGTTCTCAGGCTGACACAGACGACAATGTCAAAGCTCATCTGATAAAGACTGAAACTTCTGGGCTCATCTGGTTTTAATTCCATCTATCAGCCCCTTACACTTGTAAACTGGTATTAAAAACCTAGAAACAAATGCCGAGACATTCATCTATATGATAGGAACAGGTTTTTTCATGTGGTCACACAGTATCAATGTGACATCTAAAAGCACAAATAGCATGAAATACAAAAGCTACAGAATCGCTTTCCATGTGCCTCAGATTGTACCCTGACACTTTCATGTCATGGCAGCAGCTTTTTATTTCACAGTAAAACCAATCCTAAAAATCATTATGCCAAGGACAAGAAAGCAAGAAAATAACCTCCCTACATCTAACTTAAAAATTTGTCAAGTTTCTAATTTTCATAGCATCTGAGTAATCTTGACATAAGCAAAACCTACGAGCCATTCTTCTTCCCCCTTCCTTTACATTTAAGACTGTGTATGCAAATGCTTTTCTTTAGCTATGCTAATTAACACACAGCTACTTCAAGTTTTTATGTACTTCTGTAAATACCTAGCATTAGCCAGAGATGGTCACACATCTGAGTCAGTAGATGCCTTCACTATGAAAGTCTCCAATGATTTCAAATGCGTTTGTTAAGCACTCCACCAAAACGGCTTTCCCACTTTAGAACAAATCCTATGTCATGCCAAGGAGGATAAAACCAAGAAAATATTAGTTCCATAAAATATGACTGTGCATAAGAAACATACAAGAAATTATAGCTGTGAATTCATATTAGCCTGGGCTGAACTGCTTTACCCATGAAGTCTAAAGCATTAGAATAGGGATTCTTTATTTATTAAATAAATAATTATTCTAATCTGGTTTTAGATAAAGTTTATCACTCTTTTTTGGTTGTTGACTAACTTCAAGCTTTTCTGTCATTTATTGGAACATATTTCATTCAGATTTTATGTTTGTAACAAAATTTAAGCCTTTCTTGGATGGTTGTGTTTAGGCCATTCTCAAAGCAACTTATCTCTCCAGAGATTATGGGTGCCAAAACTGCTTCTGCAGGGAGCCATACTTGAATTCTGGGATCAGATGAAAATAGGAATGTAGGAGCCTCCTGAGCAATCTGACAAGATCTACCACTACAGCCTTGCTTCCTCTTTTGCTCATAAAGCTGTGCTTTCACCTTATCCAACAGACCTGCTGACATCACAGGTCCTGAGATGTCACAGAAGCTACAAGCTGCCCCAAGAGCTGCAGACCTTATCTTGTTAAGTCTACTTGCTCCCCACCAAAATGAAAAATAGCAAAGATGTAGATAGGTAGATGAATAGGAAAAGAGTTATAAAAGCACTACTTCCATAATTAACTCACATTTTTCAAGCAATCTCATCTATAAGAGAATCTTAAGAAAAGAGATGAGCATACCCCACCTCAAGAAAAAAAGCGAGAAAAGACTATTTTCCTTGACTGCCATTCCCACCACCCCCACCCCCCTTCTTTTAACATTATTCAAAGCTCTTTTCATTTTTTTAACAAGTAAGGTTAATCCTATGTGAAGCACCATTAAGTCTTCTTGAACGCTCTGTGATTTGCTTTTTCTCAGTAGGGACAGAAAGCACAACTGCAGACTATGTAGTTAATTATAGTGTGGCTGCTGCCTCAGCAGCGCTATTAGGACTGGCGGGAGAACCACAGGGTAGAACTGAAGAGGTCCGATTCAAGTATGGCTACGTCAGGATTCTACTTCATTTTTGTGTTCTGTTTTGTACATCATGCACACCCTGGAGAAGGAGGATCACAGAGTATATTTGTTCTACTTTATACTTCTACACTGGCAGCTGCAAAAGTGTCATGCCCAGGATCACTGTCAGTAGCATGCGCATTGATAATTGCATGGACAGAAGATTTGGACGTCAATCCAACAGCGCATAAGAACAGCATTTTGACACAGCATTTTAGTGTGTATTAGCTACAGAAATACAAAATGCCCTCTACATTATTAAATTAAAATTTATAATTCTAATAGAAAGTCTGTACTCATGATCTTAGCTGGTTCCTGAATCTTTGCTTTGTAACAAAAACAATATTTTGAGACTTAAAAGGATACACATTCACAAATCACACTTAGCTACATTTACACCAACAGCCACTATTCACTTGCTTCTCAAAGGCCTTAGACATCTATATAATTCTTAATATAAACATTATGTCCATATTTTCACAGCCCTCCCACACCCTTCTTAAAATTTAACATCAGTGTAGCCACTTAACTGCACATGTAGATAATTTTATTTATGTGAATTGACTGATGCACTGAATTCTTCCTGGAGATGTTATGCTGCAAAGCTCTGCGTCGTCTGCTGCTAATGCAACTCTAAAAGCACATAGTGACCCCATCTCTCCGCTAGCTTGTTCTCCCGCTACTTTCAACAGAAGATCATCGGAAAGCAGTGAAAGTTAATATGATAAAATGTAACAGAAAAATCACACCAAATTGAAGTCTCTTATATAATAGCAAGTGTTCTGTGTCTCCAGAAGTGGGTTGGTGTAAATTGAAACTCTGAACATTATCATGGGGGTGGAAAGAGAAGAAGACATAGCTTATAAAGGCTGTACTTTTTAGCCTGAGGAATTCAATGCAAGAAGGTCAATCCAGTTTATACAGTCTGCATATTAAGTATTCAAAACATCACATAATATACCAATTCGGAAGAATCAGAGTATAAGACTATTTCAAGAAGCACCGTAAGGTAAACAAGAGCCTATAAATTCAGCGAAAATATTCTGTCATTTGTGTTCATCAGGAAAGCATGCTAGCCTTATTTCATTATTAACACTCAACCTAATAACTTCTGATCATGGTTTTTATTCCTAAAATGTGGTCCATTAACACCCTTCTTATTCATATGGCTTTGCTGAATACCAAGAACACAAAGGTATGTTCTAAGTCACTGAGTATTTTAAACAGTCAAAAACCTCAGTGGAACTAATGGTTATTTTCCTATTATCTTCCTTCAGAAAACTACTGGGTTTTTTCTGCATCTCATGGCAAGCAGATTCCTGGCACCAGTAGTGTATGATGCGAACTCTTTCTTCCAGCTCCCAAATTATTCTCTGCTGCTGTTAAGCAGTGGATTAGACTAAAAGGAAGCTGAACACTATCATAATGGTGGGAAAGTATGTGGAAAGTAGTATATATGGGCTGCGTTGTTTAGCCTAAAAATAAGAAACTGAATGTGTGTATTATTTTCCCAACTGAGATTCCCTGCATCTATTTTATATATTCTGTAGCTCATGAGTACGTTTTTGCTCATTGAACACCCAATTAGTTCATCTACATTCATAGACCATTTCAACTGTTTTGATTAAAACACACGTAACAAGTCTCTTTTCACAGTTTATTATTGGCATAAGCACTGAATCACAGGACAATTTTGGAGGGGACCTCAAGAGTCCAACCTCCTGCTAAAAGCAAGGTAAGGTCTGAGATCAGACCAGGTTGTTCAGGGCTTGATCCACTAAGGTCCTAAAAATTTCCAAGGACAGAGACTGCAAAGCCCAAAATAATAAGGCTAAGAACATGCATTACATGGTATTTTCTTTCTTGACTGCTTGACTCCTAAGTTGATAAAGAAAAATTTAAACATCTCCAGTGTGATGTTTAAATATATACATATACATACATATATATATACATACTCACATAGCAAAATACACGTTCATAAATGTATTCATGATGTTTTTTGCTCCCATGTTTTCAAAGAAAAATAAATTTTTTTAAATACTGTAAGAAGTGAATAAATGGATAAAGAAAAATGTGATGGCTTGATTGCTCTATGAATTAATATTGATTGATCCTTTGTCAATCACCATAATCCTGAGTGGCATTAGTATATGTATTAACCCCAAGTCAGTGTAAGAGGAAAAAAATATTTGTGCTCAAAGGCTGAGAAAAAATGCTATGCATTTCCAAATCTCAAAAGCCATTTACATTTTGTTTTTAACAGCTAACTTGATCTCCTTAAACTTGTGACATAGTTCAAGCTATGTACTGGTAAGCACTAACACCTGCTGTCCAACACTGATGGATTCACATTCCATACTGGAAATCCAAGCATCTTTAAGTACAATGGGTTTAATATAAAATACTAAAACTAATTCACAGTAACTCTCAAGAGAAACATTCTACCTAACTGAGAATGTCTTTCAGTCAAGTGTGTTTGTACCTAAACAGTACAGCAGCTGTAAAATGACTGATTAAGTAGATTGTTTATTGTAAAAAGTCCTAGTACAGTTTTCATTATTCTTCATTCCCCTTATTTCTGTACAGCTTCTTACATTGCATGTTTCACTTAAGTATCTGAAATCTCCATCAGAAGACATGGCTAACCATTTGGGTTCTCTTCCCTTTGTTCCTCTCTCTCCAAGAACACTATCACATATACAAGCTGGCTAAAGAGAATGGGAAAAAAAAGTGGGAGTCTAAGTATATGTGGTGTTACTCGTTTCTGCTAGAGAAGCAGCACTGCTCATTTACCTGAGCAAAAGGTAAGCTTAGCTGTTACCATCCTTAGCTCCTGTGAGAGCCTGCTGCACAGACATTGTGCCATTATAAATTTTAATACTATTAATCCTTCCAGCATTGTCATAATTCTGCAATTATGTTATTATCCTTACTTCTTGCCAAAGCAACATGCACAGTTTCCAAAACAATGCAGACTATTTCATTTAATTAGGTGAAAGCTGCCTTAATATCTTTCACGGATATTGCTATTTAAGGCTAAAGAACACAATAGTTGATTTATATTTTTGTGGTCACTTATGGCTAATGTTCTAATAGCCTTTATTTGTATTACATTTCTATTATGATGGGAGGATAAGCACAGGCCATTAATATGAATAATAACCATTTATGTACTATTAAATCTTACACAGGATTATACTAGATTGCAAGAGAAGCCAGTAGTATTTTACAAATACACTGTTGTCTCTCACTGTAAATTTATCTCCTGTATCTTTTCTTAGAGGTTTCATTAACAAATACAATTTGTTCAGCTGACAGTCCTCCCAGAAGCTGGGAAACATCTACTGCATCTCTTAAAAACACTTGCAAAACAGACAGATAAAACCAGGTAAACTTATTAGGTCTTCATGGTGGAAAAGCACATAAATGATACACTTTCAACAGTAAGGAATAAATACGAAGGCTTACCTGAAAGAAAAACAAAAGCTACCTGGTTCCATAAAATTATATTCTTCATTTTTAAGTTTCCAAATAGCAAAGGCAGTAAATTTCAGGCATAAGATCACATCTATACCAACATGTTACTTTCAAAAACAGGAACTGGAAGTGGGTTTCTGCAAACCCTATTTCTACTCAATAGTACTCACGCAGTTCCACAGTTCACACTTCCAACTTAGCACAATATAGCACCTACTTAAAAGAGTTTCCTCTTCTCAGATAACTCCATGATGTGTCCATCTCACTTCCCCAAAGGAGATCTCACTATCTACTTTAAGAATAATTTAGAGAAAATTCTTACATAAAGACCAAGTGCTCAAAAACATTTCACCTGCCTCAAATCTAAGCAATAACAGTTCTGAAGAAAAGAATGTTTTTAAGGGCAGCAATTTCCAAAAAATCTACATGTGACATGATTTTCAAAATAAAGTAGGCTGGCATAAAAACAATCATCTTTGAAAAGAACTAATAATTCTTATGTGAGCAAAATACTTGGAGGCAACTAATAAGAAAAATTAATATGAAATTAAATCTGCATTTTAGAAGCATACAACTGCTTCTCAGAACTATAATTAGCAACACCTATGCTAAAAAAGGCTCATTGTTTATTGAGGTTTGAATACCTAACTTAAAATCAAGAACCACTACTGGCACAGATGAAGGAATATTTTTTCTAAAGGAAGCTTCTAGCCTGTTTAGACAAGTGTAGAATCTCCTTCTCCAGCTACCTGTGTTTACCCTGAATGCCAAGGCATTTAGCAAATTTGTATATATATGCTTTCCATGACAACTGCCTGTCAGGTTAAAAGCATCGTTCGAACTTCGGTCCCCCAATGCTAAGTATCATCTATCAACTCAAAAGAGAATGTCATTATGTCCTATTAGATTCTTCTCTTTTTAATTAGACTAATCACTAGCTCAAAACCAAGGATCACCAGACATAACCCCACAAACTATGTATGCACATTATATATGTACCATTTGATAATTTTCAAGGACACATGATAGGGTCTTTCAAAAGGCTAACTAACTTCCACTAATACCAGCCCTGCTTAGAAGCAGCAAGAAATATTGCAGAATAATTTGAACAGCCTGCAGTCTAACCAGAAAGGCAGAGTGTGATATACTTGTCACAGGATGCCTGGACTGTGCTTCCCAGCAAAGGCAGAGATTCAGAAGAAGGGTTGTGAAGGGGCCCCAGTGAGTAAGTACAGACTTCTTCAGCACAGCACTCATTGGGCTGATATGTACAGTGAGGAAACTGTCAACTTGTTTGCTTTTATCCTGTCAAGGGAAGCAGAATTTTGTGCCTTTTTCTGGAATTAACTAAGAATATAGCTCAATAATTTAATTTGTTTAAAACAGTAGGATCTGTATCATCAAACTTCAGCTGCTTGAACAAGAAGAAAAATATGGTCTCTAGAGATGATGAGAAAGAGAAGACAGAAGAGCTACACATTCATCCATCACATTCGTTAGTCCATTACACATATTGATCCTTCATTTACTAAAGTAAATACCATATGGTGTTAAACATCTCAATGTAAAGCTCAGTAAGGAATCCAGTTAATGACAGCTAATATACATTCACTTTCATATATCTTGGGTCAACAAAATGACTGTACTGCATTGCAGATGAGACGCAATTCTCTAACTAAGAGGAAATCAAACTGATATATGTGTAACTGGCTTTGTACTGAAATAAGAGTTGTGGATAAGCCAAATAATCCAAATAAAAGATACCTATTCAGCTCTTCATCTGGAGAAAATTGCCAATTTCTGACCCAAGCATCCAGCCCTAGTGTTCATTTTTCAACATGGACCTGATATAAAATAAGGAATAGGTAATTATAACTGAGACCGAGTACAGCTATGCTCAAACAATTCCTATGCATAAAGCTACTGGAAAATATCAGCGGCAAAATTAACTGCTCATGATTTCATCATGACAATCACCAGCTTTACTAGCCTAATGGTCCATAGTAGCAGAATACAATTGCAATGCAGCCTGAAGTTTCAGACAGTGCAGGGCAAAGCTCCAGTTTGTGTTCATAAGTAAACTGCTGCCACCTGTCCTGCAGGCTTAATCCTGCCTTTATAAACCTAGAGGGAACTTGCAATCAAAGCAAGGTTTCTGATCAGGGTTGTATGAATAATTATTCCTGTAGTTAATATGCCAAACTAGGACTCTAAAAAGAAATTCAGAGTACTCCAGGTTTTTATTTTTTTTTTTTAATACTTGCTGATAAAATTTAAAAGCAGGGAAAAAAAATATGTTGAAGTATAGCACTCTGATTTAACATAAGCGTAAAGTTGTATTTAGGAGATTTTGAACCAACAAAGGTTTATCTTGCTTAAACTCAGCAACAAAGGCTTTTTTTTTTTTTTCTTTTTATTCTGTTTTGACATGGTCAAAGATATTTGACTTTCAAAGATATACAGTTGCAAAGGGGCGAAGATTCAATACATTCAACATACAAACTATTGATAAAAATATGCAGTCTGAGAGAAGTTCCATCAGAAATTTTTGCTCAGACTTCACCAAATGCCTTCAACTGCACCTTTGTATGTTTGCAAGGATCAAACATCCAGTACTGTCTTTGTCTTGTAAACTTGTGTGATCTGTTTTCTGATCTCTGTTCTCATCACTTTCACTACCCTCCTTACCTCCTGACCCTTGCCAGACTCAGATGTCCCCCTTTTTGTCCCACTTTATGCTCTCCACACTGAAGGGATTAACTTCTAAATTTGCAACAAACCCAAACATTCTCCACCTAAATATTGTCTCCTTTAAGATCAAACAAGACTGTCATACTCCCTTTTGGAACTTTTATAAAAAGGAAGTGGCAGAAAGTAGCTCTATTACTGTCAAAGAAGCAACCCTGAATGTTCACGTAAGGTTCTGGAGAATTTAGTCTATGTTTATTAAAAACCTGTATTTGTCACAGCTGTAGAAGCAAAAGGATTTCTATACCAAAAGAGCATCCCTCTGTGATGCTGCATCTACAAAAACACAAGTTAAACTAAGAAGAATGAAACTACACCATAATCACTGCAGAAACCGCAAGTGTATCAAAAGCAATTCTTCAGAGGCACAATGCTGGAGGTTGTCATGGCAACTTTTCTCACTCCTTCCCACTGATTTTTGGCAAACATTTTTAGATTACTTTTTTAAAGCATTTTTACTCTTTTCCTCATAGCCCCTTTTCCCCTCTTCACACAATATGAATGATACCACTGAAAATGAAGAGCATGCAAAACCACCAGGGTGCAGTTACTTCAGACAGAAGACTGAAGATGCATCCAGCCTATACATGGTGTGGGATTTAGGCTATCACAGTCCAGCTATCAAGAAACGCTCCTCTTTTTTTTTTTTTTTGTCTTTGTAGAAAACATTGTATGTTGTTGAGTTGTTTATGTACTGAAAGACTCTAGATAAGAACCAATTTAAAAGGCCTGGGAACCTGAGAGGTCCATTATGCCTGCAGACAAATTTTATGTCCATAGTCTCCTCTTACACTTTTCATCTAAAAAGCTATCTTGTTGCCCATGTGTCACTCTGAAGTCAAAGTGTGCAAGTGTTCTGATTGGTAACAGAAGCACTCTATGGTTCTTAAGATTATGTTCCCAGATTACCTTTAGAAAAGGGAAAAGGCAATCTTCTCCACCTGCACTGCAGTCACAGTTTGTTCCACCCATTCTATTGCTGTTCTCTTCATACTACGGCACAACATGTGCCATAAATAATCTAGAGAGCCTGACTGCTCACCAGCTGAGGTTACGCATTTTAAAGCCCCTTTAACTCAATGATGCACTCAGAGACATCTCTGTGTGACAGACCATAATGCCTTGAATACATGATGCAACCTCCTGACAGGATTCCAAGTCAGCTAATAGGATTTCTAGCCACAACTTTGAAATACCTGGTTTTGCTGCACAAGAACAATTGTCTTAAACTTTTGTCTAAGCTGTAAAAGGCAGCATCAATGCACCATTTCTCTGTGCTCAAAGTACAGGGACGAAAGTGAAGAGCTAAGTTTTCCCAGGATCAGAGCCTGTCTCTGGCTACTCTGTGAAGCCCACAGAATGCAATCTTGCTCCCAGCAATGGGTGTGTACCCATGGGTGTTCTCCCTTCACAGCCAGCTTCTATGGAAAGGGAAGCCATTTCCAATTTCAAAGGCAGATGTGAAGATACACGGTTTCTTCCAACCTCCTTCTCCAGAGTGTTCCTGTCTCAGAGCATAAGACACCAGTTCAATCTTTTGAATACAATTTCATATTGAATTGACTACATTTTGCATTAAAAAAAATTTATGGCTTGATCTTCCAAGGAATATTGCTCAAACATGCTAACAGTGTTCTAGGATATGGTTTTTGTGTTCTATTTTATCTCAAGAAAAGTAAAATTATTTTGGAAAAGACAAAGTTCTATCTAGTCCAGTGTCCTGTTTCTGGTAGTGGCCAGAACTCAGGGTGATTCCAGCAACTGTGGTCTGCATTTCGATGCAAACCCAAAGCCTATGCATATAGCTGAGGGAAGACCTCAGTATTTATCAATTTCTGATTTCAGTCCTGTAAGTATTTCACAGATTTTTCTACAATTAACAGTACCCATACAGTCCTACATATCCCCTGAAAACTCAGAGGACAGTAACCAAATGATGTAAATCCATGCTGGTAGCTCATGAAAAGCAGATACTTCAACTCACATTCAAATGCAAGGAACGCACTTGAGTTTTTAAGCAAATGACCAGATCATACTGACCATGTTGTAACAGCATACATGAGAGTTAGCAATGGAGTAGTCAGTTATGAAATATTGCTGGTGTTTGAAAGAACTCCCTGCGTAACATATATATTACCATTGGACAGTTTCACCAGTCCTCTAGAGGAATGTCACATGAATACCTACTATATTACCCTCTATAATTACTTCAGATCAGTTAAGCTGATTCTATTCTGCTGAATATATATAAATTTAAGTACAACCAAAGGTACCAGGTAGTAAGTATCAGTTATATTTTCTAAGATAAGAACAGAAAAACTGTAGGTTTGTCCTACTAAAAATAATACAAAATACATAAGACTCATCTGTACTGGAATAAAACTGTTTTACAAAAAAAGTCTCAGTCCTTCATTCTTTGCACTTGCTGTTCCAGATTTTGGCATTTGAGAATAAAATGCAACACTTGAAGATTTTGTTTGGTAACATTATACAATTTTCAGTAATTATAAACATTATAGTCTATGGTTGTTACCCTACTACAGTAATTCCTCAGAGGAGATGAGACTTCTTGCCAGCAGTAAAGCTGCTCCTTTTAATCATGTGGCAAAGGTTCATGCAGCAAGATCTACATTTCTCAGGCTCAAGCCCTCCCAAAGATTTAAGGACACAGGACATTCAGCTATCACTACCTGACTAATTGCTGCAGAATAAAAAAAATGGGCAAAAGTTCACAAGTTCTGCCATCAGAATTTCCTCAAAGTAAACATCCTATCAACAGGCTTCATCTCCATGAGGTGTTACCATACAGTGCACATTTAGTAAGAGCAACAGCTGCTTCTTTTGAATAGTCAGAGCTCAGACCCTTCCTCTTGTTCCTATTTTGTTTTTCCACAGGAAACAGGAGTGGATTTTTAGGTAAGAATTTCAGATCAAATATATATATATATTATGTATATATTCAGAATATACAGATCAAAAGTAACACATGGACCAAAATACATTCCCAGAGCACCTGTACAATGTGCTGTAGGAAGGATACCTCAACAGGTACCTGGCTGCCATTCCAAACTTTTCTTAACTGTATCTTAATGTAGAAAATGTTACAGAAATTTAAAGGCAATAAAAGCGCTAAATAATTACAGTGAAGCCTGTTCCTAAAACATAAATTTTAGCCTTTTGTACCCCTTTACTGAACAGAAGACTGTCAGGCATGACACATTAACATCTTGAGGGGCTGGGGAACACAACCTGAAGTTCCTTAGTGAAAATGCAGCAACTGTAACCAGGAAATTGGACACAGATTAAATTAGCTAACAGCGACCAGAACAGAATGGAAAAAATGCCAAGACATTACCAACAGTTAAAAAACCTGTGAAGATTTTAGTGGTCTGTTAGCACAGGTTTAGGAACATATTTGTCGAAGTACACATTGCACCGCCTAAGCTGGCTACTCTTCACAGCTAGTCACTGGTGTGAAGTAAAGGCGCAGCTCTTCTCTTGAAGCAAGTGTGTGCTGGAGTGAGGGAAAAGGCTACAAAAAGGATCAGTAAATATTTTACATGAGCAGCTGACTTTTATATTTCAGGGTGAAATCTCACTTCCACTGTAGAGCATTTGGGTCTTAGTTGTTACAAAGAAAAAAATTTGGAACTGGGGCACTTCTATTTTTGTAAATTACTGCTTCATTATTAACCATACAAAAATAGTAAAGCTGGAAAAGTTTGTGTGCTGTACACAAAAGACTAGGTAGGTATGTTTATTTCTGTATCTAGAGCTGAGAATGGCAGAGCAACACAAAATGGGGGGGGGGGGGGAAGTGTGAATATATTTACTCATAAGTAGCATCCTTCCAAGGGCCAGCACAGGACATAAAAGCCATGTAAAATAGATGGAAGTCCTAAGCTTTATGGGCTTCATATCATCTAAATAATGAATGAGCTTGTGTCAATATTCTGCCCATTTTATGCAAAAGGCAGTGACTGGACTTGATCAACACTAAAATATATCACAGGTAGAATGGGATACATAACAGAATGGGAGCTGAAAACTCTATTGCTGTTAAGTCAGTTGCTGAAAGCTGTATTCAGTGCACTGCCCGCTGCTGTTCAGCACTGCAGTGCTGTGCCACTGCTTGTGCCAGACAGAAGGCCCAGCTAGTAAGAGAAGATGAGAAGAACGCACCAGAATACACACCTTATGTGTATAAAGACAGAACTGTTCCATGTACGTAAATAGGTTAGTTCAGGGCTGGACTTTTTCCCTCTTTGTCTTTTCATTTACAGTAAATCTAGAGATGCTGTTGCGTCAGATGGTTAAAAAGCTGTCATGCTGTATTGCCTCACTTTTTCATGGGCTTTTTAACATAGCATAGGACAGTGCATTACTGTGTTCAACACGAACATGCAGGGAAGCTCTTCTGCAAATTCAGCACACTTGACATTATACCATGTACAAGATAGATTTCTAGTTGTACTTACAACCTTCTTTATGGTCACTATCCAGCCACAAGAAAACTGAGAACACTGCTACCATAATACAAAATTCACAAGGTCTAAACTCTACTAGGTTACAGGCTTAACAATAATCAAATTTGCTTTAAAGCTTATTCCTCCATTGTCTGTCCTTTAAACTTCTGAAATAATTTTGTATGCTCAATAAAGATGTAAAAGTAAAAAAAAAAAAGGGGGTGGGGAGAGAGGTGCAAGATACAAAATCTCTTAGAAAGCTGTATAACTGCTTAGATGCACTCTTGGGTAATGAAATAAGAAGTCTAACAGGTCACTGATACCAGACAGTAAGCATGGCATTCTACTAAAATATGTTACAAAAGAATAAGATTGATATGGTGTGGCAAAATTAATAAGTACGTGATAAAAATCTGTAAAAATAGAGTCTTTATAGTCAATAACATTGTTGCTGATGATGCATCACCTGCTGGAAGATAACAACTTATTTCTGTAGGCTGGAACCTACTTGTGTTTTTGCAGGCTATAAATAGGAAGGACATGAGTTTCTGCAATTATTCTTTGGCATCTAAATAAGCCTAGTGGATTTGAACTCTGCTTTTTTTCCTGCATAACCCAAGAAGCATGCAACGACTTAAACTCTTTTCTTGATTGTACCAATCATTCAACCTCTTAAGACAAGAATATAATCTATTGTGATATGAAGATAGAGTATTTCAAGGAAAAAAATGTATTCATTTATGCAAATGAGGCCTGGTTTTATCTGAAGGGGAAAGATACAATGGTCATGAAAAACCTGACAACCACTTCTTGATTTCACAGTAAAAAAACACCAGTGAACCAAAACAATGCCAAAGGAAACAAGAGAATGCATCACAAGTTAACTTGCAAACACAAGTCACCTATCTTTGAGAAACACCAAATCTTCACCTATTTCTTCAAACACTGCAAATGGTTGCTTATAATGAGAAACCAAAGGCTGAGAGTATCTAAATGTCTCTCTTAAAAGAAAAATGGGCAAAAATATGCATTTTTATCTACACTGTGTTCACAAATTACATATGTATCTATTGAGCGTTTATGTCATTACAGGTTTAACACCACAATCGCAACCCAGTGCTAATAATTCAATGGGATGTTATGCACAATTTTTTGGTACAAATGAGCCCTGATTAAAGCCATTCTCTTTTAAATTCCCACCACTTGGGATCTCTGTTCTGTTAATAACATTTTCTTCAGGTAGATGTTGCACTGTAGCAGCAGATCTATAATCACCTCCCCTCACTGTAAGCAGTGGGGATGCCCCATGCTTTTACACGTTTCAGTTAACTGTTTAGTCACAGACATTGATGCTGAATGTATGCACTCACCATTTCCTTGTAAAAACTTCATATAACAAACAGTAAGTTGGATAAAACCGCATCTTTGAGAAGAAGGGGAAAAAAAAGAAATGTTCTGAAGGGAGAGCAAACACTTTCTTTCAGGAGCATAAAGCTGTCACGACAGGTGACTCATGTTGAGCTGCGTTAGTCATGTCAGGGCACGTTGCATAACCAGAGGCAACTGACACAACATAAACTGACACATCCCAACCTAGCTCGTCAGCAACGATATGTATAAAGATAGGCTTTTTAAAGAAAACACAGGGAAGAAAGGATTGTGGGGTTTGAAAACATACACACACAAAGGTGTGAAACATTCTGCTGAGAGTTATATTTTTGCAAGGATGCATTCTGCTACCCCTAGTTTTTTTGGCAGCTTGAATTGAGTAAACTCATTGATCTCCATGAGCGAATGCAGCTGAACCCCCAAAACAGTTTAATTCTGTTTCTTGGCAGCAAATCTGGTCATACACATGTAGCAGCTTTGTAGTTTTCCTTCCGATACTACATTGGTATCTGCTCTCTGTAATGGCCTCGTGCTGCTCCTCAGGTTACAGCGTACGTACATATTCTAACGAGTTAACCCGCAGCAGAGCCCTCACCTGCTGCCCCGTGTTCCGCTCAAGTTATGTATGCAGGCTTTGGCACCACGCACCCCACACAGGCGCCATTTTGGATCTGCAAGCAGACAATTTTACAGCTTGCCTTTACCACACATCTCAGGAGGGCAGCTCACACGCCTGTGTGGGAAGGACACGGTCACCCTGGTCACAGGAGTATGGAGCAGCGGAGGCTGACAGCGGGGCACCTGTTCCCCAGCGCCTCTCCCAGCGCTCCCCTCGGAGAGGCAGCCCCAGCGCCGGATCAGGGTCGCCGGCGTGGCCAGTAGCGACGCGGCAAGAAGCACGCGCTTGCTGGGCGGGAAGGCACTGCCCGACCTCTCTGCGGTAGCCTTTGCCTCAAGCTGAGCCCTCTGCTGAGGGAAGCGGCTGGTGTCCCCCTCGTGGGAGCCACGAATAGCAGGATTCACCTGGGGCTGCAATTTATGAGGTGCAGGCTGCAGCTGGGCGCTGAGGCAAGAGCCTGGAGGTCTGCACCAGCATCTCTGAAGGGGCATGGAGGCAATCATAGAATCAGTGAGATTGGAAAAGACCTATAAGATCATCAAGTTCAACCTCTACTCCAGCACTGCCAAGGCCACCACTAAACCGTGGCACTGAGGGCCTCATCTACACGGTTTGTGAACACTTCAAGGATGGTGATTCCACCACTGCCCTAAGCAGCCTGTTCCAATGCCTGACCACCCTCTCAGGGAGGACATTTTTCCTAATACCCAGTCTAAATGACAACACTTTGGCTATCTTAGGTCCTCCTCACAGCCTCCTTTACATCTCAGTACGCTAATACATGTACTTAATAAAAGATGTACTTCGACAGCTCCAAAATTCCTGCTCTTAGGATGAGGAACTTGAAATAGTTCATCATTACTACTATTTCTGGCATCCTTACTACTATTTCTGGCATCCTTACTACTATTTCTGGCATCCTTACTGAGTTCCACAAACACAGGTAAACGTATTTAGAAGACAGACTTGTGGAGGCCAATTTGCAACATATGTTCACACTTATGAATATACAAAGGTTTTTTTGTTGCTTTTAATTAAAAATCTGGCTTCTTATATAACCTCTTTAGAGGCTCATAGTTAAATGCTGAAATATGATTTAATAGGAAATAGTGCTTAAATGCAAGTGTTCAAATTGCAAATCAGAGCACACATACCCCTCTAGAGATTAAACCTAGGTCCAGCTGCATTTTCCAAACCTGGAAAGCTACAAGCCTTTGCAATAGCACACAAAACCACTTTTGAAGGTACATCTCACCCAAGAAGTGAGGGGCCAGGCCTGGGAAAGCTGTTTACCTGGTGCCAACATGCACACAGCTCCAATACCCAGTCACGGGGCTCTGCAGGAAGGTCAGAGATCAGCGATGGGACCGTGCAGGGAAGCAGTATGCGATAAAAGATGGCGAGCTTCACTGTATTTTTCCATTTCCCAAGCAGCAATGCACTTACCTCTCTGTGAACACAAATGCTTATCAGAATCCCAGTCCAGGTGAAGTTTGAAGAGAATCTGAAATCAGCCTAACAGCTTGCAGACAACACAGCTATTTCCAGTGAGAATTTATAGCACAACCATTTCAGAATAGACCTGACTACAATTCTCCTGTCCAGGTAGAGATTTATTTATTAGGACATGAATGAGATCTCGGCAGCCAACATCATCATTATCCACTGATTCCACTATGGGCCAACAGGTCTCTCAGTCAGGACATTCTTTCAGATGCCCTCAGGCCTTCATCCTTCATGCACTGGTTGAAAAAAGCAGCCTTTATGCTGCTGACATCCCTTACATATAAGCAAACTTTCAGGGGACTTTTCAACCTCAGCTGTTTAATGATCAAGACAGTTCTGCCACTGGGATCATGCTTTGTACCTATAGTCTTTATACTGCTCTAGCCTTAACAGAAGTATGATATTCAACCCACAACTCATACTGGAATGTTAGTTTACAGGTAGACATGCCGGAGCCATAACTGACATGGGACATTCTTCCCAGAGGCAAGCATTTAGAAGGAGGGAAAGATTTAAATGATGGGGTGCTACTTAGAACGCAGGATGCTGCTTCTAACATGGGAAGCAGTGGCAGTCATGGAGATGAAGATCGACCTTCTCATTTGCAGTGCCTGCCACAGACCCACCTGTGGCTGGATTTGCATGCCCCAGCTCCTCCCTCCTTGCCTGCAACATTATAAATCTGGTAACACTTTTTTAATAGAAATAAAAAAATTATAGCGTGAAAAGAGACTCCGGTGTTTGCAAGTAACATGACATCTATGTTGTTTCCACTTAGACTATACATAGTAGCAATTTTCAGAATTACAGTTTATTACAGTATAAGAATTATAGACCATTATTTACTAATCACATTAGTTTTCTTGTTTTCTTTTATGAAACTTTTTTCCCAAATCAAAAGTGCTTTGTCTTGAAAATTCTCTAGCACCAAAATATTGTGAGGGCTGTTCACTTTTTCTAAGCAGAAATTAATTGCACAGTTAGAAATATCCTCTCTATAAATCACTACCTTGGAGCCTATCCATTTTAAAGCCCATGTTGCTCAGAAGTAAGATGCATGCACCCATTGTGTGCTTTCCTCATCCTTCTATTATATGCCCAGTAAACCCATGGACAAGTACAGGTGTGTATTTGATCATCTGTACAATAGCACACTTCATTTCCAATCATGCATTTGAAGATGCATTCTAACTTGAGCAAAAAAAACCTGAAACAAAACTATGTCACCCTCACATAAGGCTTCATCATTCTTTATAACGAGAGAAGCCCTTGAGAGAAATAGCTCTCCTTTGGTTTACTTTCTACGTTTGGTATTTGAACTTGTTACAAAGAAGCAGCAGAAAAGCTGTGGCAATGTGATCAGCCCAACCTAAAGGCAGCGTCTTTTTACTCATTGGGCTATATTTAGAACTGTCACTTGTTAAGAACATTGTCACCCAAAATGAATTTATAGAAGAGGCTTTGCATTATACACATGGCCTAAAGCACTTATACTGCAATGAAAATAAAAAGAAAGTGTAATTTTATAGTCTAATATTGGCTAATTTGTACCAGTTTCATACAAATTTCAGCACTGAGCATTAATATGCTCTGTTGCTAAGGAGCTCCTCTTACATTTAATGCTTTAACAATGTGTCTGTTCTTGCTTAAAGTGGTATCTATACCAAAACACCATGCTCTTTTGCAGTCAGAAAGATACTAATTTCAAGATATCAACAAATCAATAATTTTTTCAATAAAAACAGTACTCAGACATAGCTTATGCTTTATGAGTTTGGTGTTTGGTTTTTGTTTTCCTACAGCAGGACCTTAGAAAGTTCAAACTAAAAAAAAGGAGGCATTTTTCACCTCCATATATCACATTCATATAAACACATTTTATTTGGAGGTGTAGCCCTCTGTCTTCTGTCACAGAACCATCTCTTTTCCTGTTTGAAACCCGTGGATACCTTTCTGCGCATCCAAAATTCAAGCAGATACTAGGAAACAAAACTGTATGAGCCACAGGTAACCTCAGGGTGAGTCCCTTACTAGCTAGAGCGAAAGGCAAAGATGATACATTTGCAGTAACAGGAAGAATGAAGCAAAGCATGTCTCTTCAAATTTTACAAGGTCTACTACATATTTCAGCAGCTTTATGGCAACCTCATTCCCAGCATGACTAAAATGGACATTCTCCCAAGCCAACCTAACCACAGGTTTCCACCTTATGTGTATCTTCCTTATTGCTATTGTATCAGGTTCTTGGTAGTTGCTGCAGATGGTGCTTTTAAGGGTGTTTTCAGGGAACCAGGAAATAAGTGAAAAATTACACAGAATGGAAAAAACTCTTGCGAAAGTGAGCAAAATTACTCTAGGCTGTTAAGGACAAATTTGCTGCATACAAGTCTTGTTACCTTGGATTAACATTTTGAATGGCAGCTTTAAAATCCAGAAGGACAAATACCATTTAATAGCTGTAGTAATATAGATCTACTACTGTAGAGTAGTGGCTGAAGCTTAAGATGCCTCTCCAGGTAAAAAATGCATTCCCAGTGAAACTTTACTGATATGAAAGTTAATTGGTCTGTATACTTCAGTCTAGGATCCTCTCCATAAATAAGTGGATCAGATGTATCCTTTAATCATAAAAGAAAATAAAAATTGGAATTGTTCTTGTCCAAATGCATGATGCTGTCCACATCTCACATCCTGAGTGCTCAGACTGCATGACAGAAATGGACAGCTGGAGAGGAAGCGCCCCTTCAGTTTCCATAACCCTAGTAACATAGCTATGCCACTTCCAATATCCAGCCAAATTCTTTGAGATCTGGCTGAGATAATTCAGCATATTGACTTCATTAAATAAATGACATAAATTAAACTGTAACACTGTCCCAAAATAACACTTTCTTCTGTCAGCCACATCAAGTATATTACAGGTTTTTTCCATGTCATACCATACTTTAGACTGCAGAATGATGGCCTTTTAGTACGAGTACCTCCTGGAGAAAGGCAAAGAGACTTTTGTCATTATCAATGTTATCCTTTCATGCAACCCAAATAGGACCACTTCTGTCTTCCTTACAATGAAAACGTTTAATGAAAGGGCACAATATACAACATACAGATGAAACGGGCTAGGATTAGTAAAAAATTAACTAGTGGTTTATAATAGACTTTGTATTTCCATACATCTGTGCTGCTTGCACATCCCCTTCTGGCTTTAAATGGACACATAGGAGTCAGCTCACTTCTGGGTCCAGTATTACCATTAATATACATCAGCCTTGTGTCATGCATTGAGTCACGTTGCAAAAACCTTGAAAAATGATTCTCCTTGGAATGTTGTGACCTTGTAAGGACTGCTGCAGTGAGGACTCTTCCCCTTTGTCTTAATGAAGCCCCTTATACATGTTCACCATGCAATAAGTTAGAAGCTTGGTTTAGAATAAATAATTTCATGATTTCAGAGGGAGGTTACACAGTGTTCAACTCGTTCCAGCAAACATTTTTCCTGGTGCCAAATAAATCAAGATATGAGGCTCACCAAGCTGCCTTTTTTTTTTTTTTCCTAGACTCTTATATCTGGATCATACAGTCATGTAACATCCTTGGGTGCGATCACAGCTATTGATTCCTGTGCTGAAAGTGACAGACTAAATGGCGTATAATAACAACAGCACATGAAACAGCAAGAAGGGTAGACCAGGTCAGTCTTTAATTGGTAAGCATATGCTTGCTGAGAGTAACAGCAAGAATACTGCCCTAAAAAAAGAGAACTTGGTTTATGACAAAGAAGTTTACATCTCAAAAAGCAATCTCCTGACTGAACAGTTATTCATAAATGGCACAACCACACTCAAGAAAGTTATTCTAAATTAATATCCTAAATGCATTATTTAAACAGTGTTAAATCCCTGTGCATACTCTTTCATTAAGAATTAAAAAAAAGATCTCAAAACTGCTTGAACTGATGTCACAAGAGCCAAACTAATGCTCTAAAAGGCTGCATGGCTTCTCTACTGTTTTCAAAATCAGAATACTGCTGGAGTTAAAATTTCTGGATTTTTCTTTCTAGTTTTGCTTTCAGAAAGGAAATTCTTAATTCTTCCATCATGAAAGAGATGCTTGATATGTGTTATTAATGGCAGAAACTGTCTTGCTTCCAGTTTTCATGTGTTTTGTCCTGGTCTGCAGGTGCGATAGTGCTTCACGAACTCATGGTTGTTTTGATGTATCTGAGATTTGATGTACTGATTGCTCTGAAAATGAGGACCAAGATTCTAAATGGTATGGAGAGCAACTGGGGCTGAAAGTAATTTATAGATTACAGTGATCTCTGATTTGGACTAAAGAGTCAAAGTTTATTAGCCAGCTATAATATACCACAGAGGTGTCATCAACCCTCAAAAAATATCACTTTGCAATTTACAAAGTCTTCTAGTTATGCATAATATATTGAAATGGAACTCACTCCTATGGAATATAATGTTGATTCCTTCAGAGCTTCTTCATCTAAAATATGATTTCTGTCAAAATTTTACTGTCAAAAGTTGTACAGTATCATCTATAGCCAGAATTATCCTTAGGTTTATGGCATATTTTTAATATATAATAATCACAGTTAATAATTACAGTGGAACTTGAAAATGTAAGTTTAGCCAATGTCGTTCATTAAATTCCTGTAATTAAACTAACCTTCCCTACAGAAAAGTAATAGAAATGAAAGCCAAGAAGCAGCTGAAGCACCAGTTAAAATTGGTTTGTTCTGCTCATATTTGTATTAATTATGCTGCATAAACACAAGCTGCATTGATTAGAGACATTCTGCTGAACATACTGTTAACAATGGCATGTAAATGCTTTATTTTATCTTTATTACCTTAGGGTAATGAATTGTAATGTAAAGAGCTGATGAGTAATTAAACTCATCAGCTGTAGACTTGGAGATATTTTTAGTGTCACATGATGGAAAATCCTCTCAAGAGTAGCAAGGATATATTTTCACAGCATATATTATATTCCTTAAGAGGTCTCATGAGGGAGCACTTCATACTGTTTGTAAAAGCTGAAATTAGGAAAGAACATTGTATCTGGCTTCATTTTTTACTTCTTCCCTGCACATGATCAAGAACTTTAGATAGAACTTCTTTGTGAGCTAAAGCTATTTTCTGCTTGCCAAGTACCAGCTGTGATACTGCCCACAGACACCAAATACATGGTGTCATATAATAATATTAAAATGATCAAGGTCCATCCTAAAACACTTTTTTATTTTTATTGATCCAAAGTATCCCTTCTAATTTCCAGCTTAAATTCATCCCAGACTGGTTTATGCTTCTTTGTACATCAGCCTTTAATTAAATGGCAATTTTTATTCCTTCTGAACTTCTCAAAGCAATGAGACAGTGCAATCACAGACCCTTTTGCCTTCCAATCTGCTGAAATAAAAAGTCCAAATTCTTTTAGATTCCTTTTAGATGAAATGCTCTGTTGGCCACAACAGGTCTTTTCAGAGCATACTCTACTCGGCTCGCCTGTCCAATAACATTGCAAGTAAGATTTTGCTAGTGCTTTTTACAACCACAATTAAATCTCCCTCATCTCAGATGGAAGTAGCTGTTCTTAGGTATTCTGGGATACTTTTTTAATTGTTTTTCAACCTGAGAAGACTGATTGCTTAAGGTAATTCAACAGTCAATTCATACACTTCTGTTCTTTTCCTAATGAGGAGCTTGGATCTTATGAAGAAAAATGCTTATGATTATTCCCCAAAGATTGCCTATGCACCACCTATTTACTGTATTTTGTCCCAGTTCCACCAACAGAATTCCTTAGAGCATCTAGATCTGATATTCCAGTCATCCTTGATACTGACATTGCGTGTTGAGGCCTAACAAATACTGGTTTGGATATTTGATGCAGTCTGGTTAAAAGCCCTGAAAGAAGTGTATTTATTACAAACCATAAACATAGGAAATGGAAACAGTAAACAGCAGACAACAGGAAATGATGGTAAGTAGACTGATACTGTTTACTTTGTGATACTGATACTGTGGGCTACAAAAAATGAGCTGCAGGCACCGCAAACCACAAACACTGATTTATCATAATGGCAGAGATCAAAACCAATAATCTGCCCCCAGTAATTGACACCCTCACAGCTTGCAGCAATAAAAAAAAAAAAAAAAACAAAAACAACCAACCAAACAAAAAAAACCACCAAACCGTGGAAACCACTTTCTACTCTGTTAAGCAAGAATGTCAATGAATGTTAAGTTCTGACTGACCCTCCTACCGAATGGGCATTAAGCCCAGTTAGAGCTTCACAGCTGAGCCTGTACAGATGTACAGAGGCCAAGTAACAGCCAGAGAGCTGCCACTCACCCTGCCTCTGCACACTGCACTCCTTTCTTCATGCATACACCTAAGAATCACTGGGGGTGATGTGGAGGAGGCTGAGCTTTTCTGAGTGACAAGCACATAGCTCAGAGAAGGAGACTGAAGGGAAAACCATCAGCTATATGGGAGCTGGGAGTGCTTTTCACTGCTTCTTGAACTTGATCATCATGTACTTTAGCTTCTTTAACCAGCCTGATGCTGCTTGCGTATCGTTTTGGGGGCTTTTCCTTCTTAAAGTTGCATTCAGCCAAATATCTTCCAGAAGAACTATCTGAGAGCTGCTGTTCCTTGTTTTCTATACCTGAAATAAATGATTGTTTCAGACACTAACTTCCTCAAGCTTGGAAATCCCCCTAAAGTTCTTAATAACATGCTAAGCATTCACTTCTTTCATATTATGTCTTTGTTCCATATTCCACCTCAGAGCAAAAATACAATTGCTTGGTGATTCAGCAATTCCATTCCAACCTTTGCAAGAAATGCCACTGTACTATACCTTCTTGGTCTATTTCTTACAGCTTAGTAGGCATCCAGGTAAAAGTACCCTAAGTCTCAGTGGGGTGCTCTTGAGGAGCTGGTGTCATCTCTGGATTAGCAGCTACGACTAACAAAAGGACATCTTTCCAATTATTTTTCCTAAGTCACAGTGTGTCCTGGGGTGGTTGTTTGTGTTTTTTTTCCTTTCCTGACTTTCAACATATATACAATCAATACATAAGCATACTTAACCATTCCTTGCAAGAAACTAAGATCTACATAAAAAGAGCTCTGTGTTAGTGCTAACTAATTTTTGAACTGTAGTGTCATGCACATCCATCTTCTATTCTAAAACAAAATGCACCTTACTGTAATTTTGTTACACCTTTGTCATTACTTTTGCACCCGTCTTTCACAGATGTTCAAACTATTGTCCTGTTCCTACCAATATTCCATTTACCTTGCTTCTTTGGCCTTTGGGGTTTGGAGTGTGGGTTGTGGTGTTTTTTGTGGGTTGTTTGGTTGGTTTGGTTTTTTTGGGGGAAGTGTCTTATTCCAGCTCAGTTTAGAGCTGAATAAAGAAATAAAGCATAAATCATTCCACAGAATTCCACAGTACTAGACATGTTTTACTACTGGCTGATCCTAACCAATACAATCAGTCTGTGGTTTGAAATCACCTTACCTGGGAACAGATCCAATATTTCATAGTGTAACAGGTGAGTTGTTTATTGTGCAACAATTTCACCATTTAAAATCAATGCATGATTATTCATTCCTGACATATTTTGTGATATCTTACTTACAGAACCCTCACCAGTAAGATGCTATTTCCAACTATAATAGCCTCACCATGTGAGAAGAAAAATAAAACTGACCTTCTGAACAGTGAGTCTTCCCTGGTCAAAGCAGTTCTTCCCTACAGAGAACACATCTTTTTCAGTTCCTAGAAGACAACACTTCATGTCTTTGCATAAGGCCAAAATAAGAACATGCTCTGTTCCATTGAAGTATTGAAAAATTACTAATACGTAAAAGCAAAAGTACATTTTAGTGCTTATTATCAAAAACTATCTTGTGACTCTTCCCCTGTGATATATAATGCAAATGTGCAACGAAGTGCACATGGGTCACTGCATACAGTAAATGAAGCATGAGAATGGGAGCTGTGTTCCTCTGCATTCTAGTCCTAGTTCTGACAATCATCATCTTGCTTCAGACAAATCACTTGGAATTCCTCGGATGCAGCTTCTCTATATATAAAATTATAAAAACATTTCACTGTCTAAAGTTTTCACCATAAATTAAAGGCTCTGAGAACTATTATGTCTGCATTAAGATAATTAATTAATTAATGGGAGATGGGGTGGAGCTAGATGATACTAAGGTCCTTTCCAACACTAACCATTCTATAATTCTAATTAAAGGGAGCTGAAAACAACTCTTACTGCAAGATTCTGAGCCAAGTACAGTTCAGTGGTGACCAGATGTAACCCAGATGAAAATCACTGGGATTTCATTAGCAGCCTCACAGCCTTTTTGGACTGCATCAATTGACAGAGTAACACTGGGCCCAAAGCGCTCAGCTAATTAAGCAGTTTTATGAAAATAAGATTATAAACTGGCGTGCTGGGTTGTAGATGTACACCTGAAATTAACGTGTGAGAGTGTGTGAGGTCAGAGTTTAACATAGCTGTTGTTTTATCACAATAGCTGTGTCTTCCCATTCTGTCACCTAGTTTTCCCTTTCTCTGCTATTTCCACAGTCTCTCTGCTATTTCCACAGTTTCTCACACCTTCCCATACTTCTAACACCCCATTTCAAAAGGCAGTGTTATGCATTCATGATTCATGGAAAAGCAGAGATACAGCTGAGTGGTCAGCTGCTCAGACAGGATGCTCAGTGCAACTCAGGCAGAGAAAGGACCAAACAGCCCACTACCATAAAACCAGCTTGCGGACCCTATCAGCCTGGGCTAGATTTTGCAGTGCCAGTGAATTTTGCTGTATTTTATTTTAAAGAGCTTTCTTTGTTGCAGCTTGCATAAGGTCTATTTACCTACTTTGGTTTTGAAAAGGTCACCTTTCCCTGTGATGAAAGCTGAAGTTCCATTTTATTTATAAAAGCTTTAAAATGGCAAGTGAAAGCACTGTGCTTCTGCTCAAGTTTCACATCTACCTATTTTTTACTTTAAAATATCTGGCCAAAAAGGTCTATTAATTAACGCATAAATTGTATTTTTTTTTATATAAAATAAATTATATTTAAAGTAAAAGGTAATAAAATCAAAAAGAAAAACTATACAGGCCAGATCTCCCTAAAGAAATCCCACAGTACCTGAAATTCAGGCTTCGTCTCTTCTGACAGAGCTTAAATTTAAAAATAAATAAATAAATCTGAACAAGCTATTACATAAATCTAAGAGATAACTGCATGGTAAAAGTCTCTGACTGCAACCCACAAGTATCTAAACCTCTAAGAAAAATATATGTTTTACATAAAAATAACTGGCATTATGCTACCATGCAGTGAAATCTCTCAGTATAAGTCATAGTTAATTATAGATTCAGGGGAAAAGTGAATAATTTAACCCACATCTCAAATTAACTCAAAGAACAAAGCAATAATAATAATAATTAAAAAAAAGAATCCATCAATCCTTTGCATCCTACAGTGCATTTCTACACAACCAGAAAAGGAATAAGCACCCAAAAGTCTTATTCTTTACTAACTGAGGGATATATCAAAACTCTAATTAAAAATGTTCTGCACTTGGATGAGTACTGAAAGGCGAGATGGAATGCTATAATCCTGTAAGGCCCAGCTAAATTGTCACCTGAATTTTGGGTTGGGGTTTCAGAAGCAGGGTCATATGGAAATAGGAAACACCCATGTAAATTGCCCAACTATCCTTCATACTGTAACTAGGGAGAGCAGAGACACCACTCTGACCCATGCTGTCATTTTAATTCACTTAGAATTTTTTAAGTATCTCATTGGTTACAGAAGTGTTAAGTATCTTAGTAAATATTTTCTTGAAAGGGCTATTTAGATATGCGCATATATATGCACCATAACTATCACAAGCTACTGAAATTAATCTCCCTTGAGACACAAGGCAGTAGTGTATTTATCTATCCCCCTTATGATTAGGGACCATACGTCAACAGAGTCTATACATCAGTCACCGTTTTGGTCAATGGTGAAATGTGATCCTAATCAGAGTCCCACATTGGTTTGGGTCAGGAGGGACCTTAACGCTCGCAGAGTTTCAGGCCTCTGTCATGGGCGGTGGCACCTTCCACATGACCAGGTTGTTCCGAGCCTCATCAAACCCGGCCTATGATGAGTTACTCCCATTAGCAGGCTCATAGGAAGTTAGGCTGCAATATCCCAGCATTAACTGTTGAAGAATTGCGCTCCTATAGCTTCTTAGATATTTTTACAAAGAGTTTGGTATTCTATTTTGTTTCATTTTATTAGCAAGCTCCTCATTATTTATGTGATTATAAGCTAGGAGATTTCATGTTTCTTTTGTTTATATACAGCACAGTGGCTGATTCCTTTTTGTTGCCCTGAGAAGATTACGAAAGTCAATTTATTACCTATATTCATGATGATTTGATAGACTCATGTACAGGAAATAAACACTTTAATTTAAACTCATGTGAAATTGCTGGGCTATTAAAGATGAATCTACCCCAACTAAATTACACATTAGAGTACTACTGCTGAAGTGTGGAAACTAGAATATATAGCCTAGTTCAAAGGAAAATGTAGCCCTTTGCCACATACTCAACAGTCCTAATGGTTTCTTCTGGCATAAAAATCTATTATTCTCTTAATATGATCATAGGATTATGGTATTTTATTTTATATCTGAGAATGAGGTTGGTTTTGCAGCTTCTAATCTATGACATCAGAGAAAATCAATCATTCCCTCTCCCCCAAATTTGATGCTCTGTGCATCGCTCATTGTCATTATTAAGCTATTCTAAAATCAGTACCTCTGCTGATCTTACCTATTTAGAAAAGTTTGAGATTATTTCCTAGCCTTTTGGAGCCTTCAGGAATGACTGGAATATAAAACATATATAATATGGTTGAATCACACTAATAACGGCAGGGATTCACATGAACACAACAGAGACACCCTACTTTGTATTAATGAATAGCTTGGTTGTTTCTTTAATGTAAGAACATATTACCAAAAAAAACTTTTCATTTTCTCTTCATCTTTCTAACAGCAGATATTATCCCTTATTATTCTCTTGTATCTTTATGCAGCCTAGCTATAATTAATAAATCATCATCTGAGATTATATCTAAACAAGATACCTCCCAATTCTCTTTGATCATTTGAAATATTTTAGCTTCAGCAACTTGGATTAAAAAGAAGTATAAACAAAAACTACAATGAACAGAGCGAGAAGAGTGAAAAGAAAAAAAACAAAAAAACAAACAAACAAAAAAAAACACCAAAAAACCCCAGGAAAGCTGTTAGGTTAAAAAAAAAAAAAAAAAATTAAAATAAAACCAAGAAGTAGGGAGAAAGAGACTATCTACTTCAGGGAAAAAGAAATGCAGAACAGCTCATCTAGGTCACTAGCTGCTAGGTTTTGTGTGCACCTCTACTCCTAATAGACTGTGTAGATCACGGGTCCCTTTAAGAAGCACTGCTTGTTGCAAAATACTGTTTTCATAATCAGTTCTGGAAAGAGAATAAATTAAAATAGGGATAAAGCTTTGTAAATCTAGAACTATTTCTGCAAACCTGCTGAAGATAAAAGCATGTTGAGATTCCAGACAGTCACGAGATCTGCTCATCCTCATTGCAAACATCAGGACCACACTAGCAGTTCCATCTTCCAAAAATATAGGAATTATTTTTGGTCATTTCACAATGCCAGCCAAAACAAAGGAGTGCTTTTAACACATCTGAAGAAGCACATGTGTACACACTGGCTGGAAAGACTTGATTTAAAGCTCATTGAAATTAGTAGATTTCCATTTCTTCCCATAGGCTTTAAATCAGGGCATCATCAGTGAGTTTCCAGGACTTTAGTATAATAGTAATGATTTGAGTTAGCACTTTACATAAAAGGACACTGCCTACTGCAGGAAGCCAGATTAAGCAGAGATGAACATGCAGGTTTAAAAAGACTTGCCTTCAAAGTGTGGCTTGCTTCATCTTTACTGAGTTTGAAATTTACCATAAAAGATGGAATCAAGTATAAAATACTGGGCAGTGTAAAACTAGCTGTAAAGGAAAATGGAACAGCAACAGAAAAGAACATCTAATGAAAACATATACAGTAACATGCAATATAAATGACCCTCCTTGAATAAGTTCCTCAAACAGCTACTCAATCATACACGCTAGAGTAGCCCTATGAGCCCCATGATTTTCACACCCATAGGCACAGCTGTGTATTTGCATTGTGTAGCATGCAGAGGAGGCCCAAGAATGATTTTACATACATGACAGTGAGCAAACAGCTGTTCTGATTTGGGGGGGGGGGAGGGGGGAAATCATTGTAATCACTGATAATAATTATTATTTTGTAATAGTTTTTAAGTTGAATATTTTCTGTAATGTATCTGGTCATGGCAGAAAAATCGATTTATGCATTCACTTTCTAAAGTGTTTCAGTCACACAATGTTAGGAAAAGCCAGAGTCAAGGACAGTTGCAATACAGTAGGGAATGCTGTGAGGAAACAATCTGAGGAGTGTAGCATAGAGAGATTTTTCTATAAGAAAAAATAAGAACAGGGGAGGTTATTTGTATGGCTTAAACAAGGGCAAACAGTTTGGGAAATCGCTATAGAGGAAAGAATGGGACTGTACTTTAGAAAAAGAAGCTGATTTGTCTGATTCAGCTGATTTGACTGCTACAGCTGAACCCAGGACATCCCTACAAAGTCCTCTTGTGGCAGCTCAATGCGAGTGCAAATACAGAAAATACTATGACCATACAAATGAATGTACTGCAGAGGGCAGGGCCATGTGGTTATAAACCCATATATTCCACAGTATCTATTCCAGGTTCCACTATGCTGTGCAGCAGAAGTTCTATGTTCCCCCAGAGGTGACTGCTGTTATCACAGGTAATGGTTATGTTCAAGATATAGGAGATTCTCCTTCTCCTCTGTTTCTGCTCACCTCAAGATTCACAAAACCCTGTTCCTCAGAGTTAATCTCTGAATGACTCCACTATGAATGTACCTTTCATTTAAATGATTTCATTGCTTCTCTACCTGTTCATTTACAGCTTTAAAATGATAATTTAGAAAATGTTTGAGGTTGGTACATTTTTTTTTTCTGCAACCTACTTTTAGTTGTGCTTCTTACTTGCCCTTTGCACAAAGAAAAGTGAATAAACTACATGCCACTGTGCCAGGGACACAGTGGAAATTATGACAAATCTAAGCTATCTGTACTACAAGAGATTTCCTTGTCACTTTACTACAACTACATGCAATGGAGAAAATCAAGCTTTTCAGTGTTCTGCAAGAAAATTATAATGATAGCACCCTGCGCTTCTGTTCGAACTACTGTTCTGCATTTTATACTATTGACTTGTAGAAGAAAATAGAAACCTCTGCAGAAGACTCTTTGTACCGCCTTTCAGAGTTTAAGAATGATGCTCTTTTTAGAATTACAGGGAACAGTTCCAGGAGGGGAAGAACTATAATGGGAAAATGCTTTGCACTGCAGTCTCCAGAAAGAGCAATTTTTTAAGAACTCTGCTGGTGGTTTCCCATGAAAGAAGATGATATACAAATAATTTCAACTGGAATAGAACTACCAGAATAAAGACATGACTATACTGCTCCTTTTCATTTAGGCCAGTTTGTCATTCAGATTCCTTGGACCAAAATGCCATCATTAAGCTGCTTTCCCTCTTCCTTTTGTTAATACACAATGTGGAGAAAATGAAGAGCATATACAGTAACATCAGAGCATTACCACCTGTGCAAACTGTAACACTGACACAGTAGAAAGCAAAATGATCTGCAGTGCTGAGAACAGGAATGGCCCACACTATAATCAGAGGTACAACCTTCTGTATTTGACATATTCCAATTCAGGATGTTTCAAGCTTTGGCACTTTCAGTCCAAGTTGTTACTACATTCACTAGATAAAAAGTGTGTCTATTCCTAATGGAGTCAGTAGCAAATGCATGTGTCAGTTTACTAGCAGGATTTTGCTCTCTGTTAATGCTGATGAAACCTCATTATCCATCCTGAAGGTCTTGTCTCACAGTTATTTTTGACTTTATCATGACCAGATTTCTGATTTCATCACTAGAGGGTAACTGAAGCAACATATTATTTACTCTAAAATTGGCATTACAACATAGTTCATTTATTGCTTTCATCTTATGTCTGGAATTTTATGGATCGTAATTTTATTACTGTTGTATATTAATTTACTTTGTAGACTTGTTCTTCAGCTTAATTTTTTTCTACCTCTTCAGTATCATTCAAAACAGGGGTAATTAAATTTTATTGAGAAGCCTACGTTATGACCTTGAGAATGACATGCATTTCTTCCATTCTTCTCTTGGTGTGCCTACACATTCTCTTCTTCTTGTGATGGATTTGAAGCTGCCTTGTAATAATGTATTAATACTTCATGTTGACCTGCTACAGGGAAGATGGATGTCTGAATAAATTCAGCAAGGTTCTGTCTGGAGAAGCAGGCAGGGAGAAAATGACTGCTTTGAGACAAGCATCTCCTTACACAATATGGTTAAGGAATGAACTCAGAACTCTCATTTATAGTCAACCTATAAAACTGGGTTTGTGTAAAGAGCCTCAAGACAGAAGGTACCAAAGACATGAAGAGCAGATTTGAAATTGGATACTCCCCAAGAAAGAGAAGTAGTAGTTCTTTCTGGGATTAGATTCAGATATAGATTCTTAATGAGACTGTTAAAAAAGCTTCACCTGCCAAACATGTCATCTATCAGTGATAAGATTTATGCTTAGGCAGGTTTGTAGGCCTGCTTACAAAAAGGTTGCTCCAAGCCTTTCTTTTCTCACTGAAAGCTTTATTTCTAGTGTTAAAAGAAACATTACTTTGATGATGAAAGGCTCTTCTTCCAAGCTACCTAGCCCTATGCGGCACCCACATTTAAAGTGCTCTCACAGGCTAGTCAAGAGATGACAAAAAAATGCACTATTATGGATTATTTGGCTGTTGAATTGTTTAGGTAGATTGACTGACATCAGAGCTTCATGGTAGAAAAGTCTGGAAAAAGCAATATACTGTATATAAAATGAGAAAGAAGAAATTCAGAGGTTATCAGCTAGGCCAGTAATCAACATTTCTGTTGCTGTGAAATTACTGCAACAAGTTATCAAATAAAATACTTGAAAGCAATTGGAAGGAAAAAAAAAAAAAAAAAAAAGCAAAACACCTCTGTACAAGTGTAAAAGCCCATTCAGGATAGCTGCTGCTGGCTCCCTATCAGGAAGAAAAGCCTTTGGACTGGTGTCTTACATCAGTCTCTCCAGTGCCCACTAGTCTTTGATATTTTCTTTAGCACCTTCCCTAGTTTTGTGTGGTAAATACATTGCAGCTTACTGTGAATTCTGAACACATAGGCAAAACCTGGAAAAACCGAGTGGAAAAAGGATGCATATCTTTCATCTCTCCACAGAATCTGAAAGTGATGACTGCAGATGCTAAATTCAGTTTATACTTGTAAGGAAGCTTGACAGGTATGTGGAGTCTCCACCTTGGTCTAACAGTAGCAAAACAGTGACATTCCACCCTGGCAGAGAGAAAAACAAAGTCAAATTCAATGAGTCCAAGAAGGCAGGAAGAAGTACCAGATACCTTTATACCACACTATACATCTAACCTCTAAACAGGGATAATGAAATCTTTTGGAGCAAGTACATTGTTTCCTCAAGTATTTTCTGAAAGTATGCCTTCCATAAGGCAGACCCTCTCTCATTCTGAGTCCTGCAGGTATTGCAGCTACATGAAGACAGATTATCACTAATATGCTTGCTTGCTAAAGCTACTGTAAGTGTATCTCAAAATTAAAATTAAATATGCAATTAAAAGTATACCTTTTTACCTCCACAGGATTTCATTCAAGTCTTTTATTTCAGTGATGTGGCATTACTGTCTTATGTTCTCCTTCCTCTTCCAAAACTCCAATATGTCTAAACCATGATATTTTTTTTGGCAAGGGAAAGTTTAAAGATTAAGGCAAAGGTTTTTAAACAGTGCTGCAAAACAGAAACTAGCACTTTAGAATCTTATAAGCCAAAAAAGAAAATAAGTAGAATAAGAAATGTCAACATCACTGGACATGAACTAAGACTACTGTGGTAATGATTGACTGAGTCATGGTACAGCATTTCACAAACTGATAAAGGGCAACATTCAGTCAAAGAAGATTAATCCCAGAGCCCTCAAGCTGAGGGTTCTCAAATGATTTTGAGAATTCTCAAAGGAATCTTGCTCCCAGATATTAGACAGTTGGCCAAAACCAAAGTCCTACAGGGTGAGGAAGGGAATATTATCAGCACTACCGGTCACCATCATTAACTGGTGTGATATCTACAATATAACTCAGAAGGTAGGACACAAAGTCACTCAGTGTTATCTTTCTGTCAAGCATCATGTTATCTTTCATGTCTAGCATCATTGAGCTGTTTCTTCACTTTCTGAGCCTCTCAGTTTCTAACAGAAGAGCTAATTGCAATGGAAGTGTTAAAGGAGACCATGAAAATTAATGTTTTTATCACAAGTGTTCCTCTTCTGATACAAATTAGCTACCTTGTCACCAGAAAAAGAAATTAGAAAGCCAAAAAAATTAAATACATAAAAAGGTTCCCTATTAAGCTACTAACGTCTGCAAGTAAACCATGAATTGAAAAATAATGCAGCTAATAGTTTTGTGTCAGAAAATACAACACCCAGCAGATAAAGAACAAGAAGTTTTAATAGATTTTAAAGAGCATTTTAGGATAAACAGCCCAAAACTAACTAGCTCAATTGTAATATAAAACTAGTATAAGGTGGTTGAAGGGGAAAAGTATGTTACTTTGGGAACACAAACTGTCAGTCCTCTGGATTATTTTCAGTTTGTATCAGCTCCACATAAACCCCAGAAGACACAAGCATCTGCTGTATTTAAGCCCAAATGAATTAATTATAAGCCTACAAAATGCCCATAAGTATACATAAAAAAAGACATTTATGATCCTGGCCTAAAGTGAAGCCAAACCTGTACCCTCATAAAAAAGCTTCAGAGCTGAAAGCTGCTGTTTAATTTTATTTCTCCAAAAAGAAACCATTTAACGTGTTCATAGTGCAACAGTTTTATTTAGTTACCAGTTGAAGAATCAGCTATTCTAAAACTAGATGAAAGGCACAGCATCACTTACTATCACATGGATGCTTACAGTGTGAATCTAAGACAGAATGATAGCTTTCTCTTAAATGAAGAAATGTATATAATGGGCTCAAGCATTTGAAGGAAACTCGATTACTGCACTACTTTATGTTTGTCAACATCTAGCATCTCTACCTGCAGTGGCCTAAACATCATGTTGACACAGGTGATGTCAGCTTGCACAGTAAGTCTTTTTTATAGTCTTCCGCAGCAGAGCAAAGCCCGTCTACCTGCTCCAGCCTGTTACAGTGTTTCCTTTCTCATTTTAGCTTTGCAACATTCTTTCAGTCTCCTGCGTCCACCCTTCTCCATCACAGAAGTTTCCTGTTTCCAACTTTTCTTGCGCTTGAAACAACCCACCTCTCTTTTCTATAACTTAGAAAACTTCACCTAACTTTATACAGATTGCTATACAGTTTTACTAAGATTTGTAAGACCTTTATAGCAGAGAAAGTATGGGCTTTCAATGCATGCAAAAGTACTAAATAAAGTTGTTATTGCTTACTTTTTTTCCCCCCCCCCCCCCCCCCCTTTTTTTTCTCTCTCCCCCTTCCCCTTTTTTTGTCTCATTCTGTCACTCTCTGGTTCTCTTACAATGGCAACAACAATGATCTTGTCTAAATGATTTCACAGGCTATTATTCAGACACTCAACTTTTAACATTTCAATTTTGTCATTTTGTTGCTGCACAAAAGGTGCACTTCTCCAGTATAATGTTCTGAGAATTATGTCAATGAGCAGTAATGGGTTTTAACATTAACTTGATCATTAACAACTACATTATCTGTGGCATAATCAGCACCTCAGTCTATTGTGTAATATTACTGTACAGAGTTTGAGAAGGAAGGCTGGTCCTAACACAAAAGTTCCTTAGATTAAGCTGCGATTTTTCTTTCAATTGAAATGCTTTTAAAACACTCAGTACTTTTTGTGATCACTTTTAAATTGGGTTTACATCAACTTGTCTTGCCTCTGGAAATGGGCATTTGGTTTTGTTGTTTTTTTTTTAACCAAAGTAAAAAATCAAGGTTTGGTTTGAATCAGGTCAACCAGATAAGTCCAACTAAACCAGCACGAGCTGCAGACCAATTCCAGAAAGGGTATCTGTTGCAAAAGTTTCTTACATCCAAAACCTGTTCCATTTTTACTTCAGTTTTACTCAATCTGTTCCATCAATTTACCAACAGAAGCTATGCAGATGTTAACACTTTTATATTGCTAGACAGAGGGTTGCCAATTTTAATTTGTCCTCGCCAAAGAGTCAAAGGTAACATGAAAGTTTCTAATTCATTTTCCATGTTTCCTAAATAAAATTGCCCTACAATTCACCTTCACAAATCTTTCTTGTTGGTAACAAATCCCTTAGTCTAAGGTCTTTCATTAGTGAATGCCTGTTCTTAGGCACCACCTTTCCTGGGAGAGAAGGAGCAACATCCCTAACTCCTCTTACATAGTAAGGACCAGTGCTTTAGCTGATGGGAAAGCCTTTATCACTCCAGATGGGATAAATCTATTGATTTTAATTGAACTATGCTGATTTACTCCAACCAAGTACCTGCCCAACTCCCTACACTTCCCTAAAAAGTCTCCCATTAGAATCTCAGACATGAGCCTTAAGACCACTCATAAATCAGGATGTGGCAATCTCCCACACCTGACACTTACATTCTGCCCTCCTTCCAGACAGGAAAACAGCAAAGCCATCAGTAGAGAAGTAACTGTTGCAAGGTCACACACAAGTCAGAAACCCATCCAGAATCAAAATAGTTCTCGTGGCTCTCACACGTGCACTTTTAACCAACTGACCATATGTGTCCATGTGTTAAAGATGAACTGCTGCAGACTCTCTGGTCATTATGTGCTTCACTGCTTACATGCATCATTGACTTTTATGGCCCTACTGGTCAGTGCTATACCACCCAATGGTTATGCCATCACTCTGGTGTCTCTGGGCTATTTCTATGCTATCCAGGTTTACCAGAGGCAAAAAAAGGGAAGCCAAGTAGGCTTAACCAATACACGCTTATAAACCTTTTAAGGGCAAGTAGCGACAGGATATGGCGGAAAGGTTTTAAACGCAAAGAGGGGAGATCTTGATTAGATACAAGGAAGAAGTTCTTCACTGTGAGGGTGGTGAGGCACTGGCACAGATCAACCAGAGAAGCTGTGGATGCCCCATCCCTGAAAGTGTTCAAGGCCAGGTCAGAGAGGGCTTTGAGCAACCTGGTCTAGTGGAAGTTGTCTCTTCCCATGGCAGGGGGCTTGGAACTAGGTGATACTTAAGGTCCCTTCCAATACAAACCATTCTATGATTCTATGGGCAAAGGACCTCTTATCTGCCAGTTCCCACTTTCCTTGATGTACCCTAATACATCCTGAACATACAAAAGAATGGGATCATCCTGTCATAGTCACTCCCAACAACTGGGAAACTGGCAGCTTTGAAGAGGATGAGTGTTCTGTGGATGCAGGATACAAGTCTAACACAGTCAGGAGCTGAATAACAAAAAAAAAAAAAAAATCATTTAGCTTCATGTGTAAATAATTTCATTCTAGTAACAGTTACAATCATAACATTAATGAAAATAATCACAGAGACTCAGAGAAGCACTAGAAAGATGCCACATCCAATTTACAGAGTTAGTTCAGCTAAGTCTTACTTGAAAGACATGCTTTTAATACAGTAATTACATATTTGTTGGGAAATTCTTGCCTTATTCTTCAACCAGTTTTGCAGGCCACTGTGATTATTTTCAGATGTCACTGTGGTTCCTGGACTTCGTATGAAACATCTCTGACTATGTGCTTGAAGATGTGCTTGGATTGCTTCAGTCCTGCGGAACCATCAGCAATGCTACACCTCACAACTGGGACAGAGGAGTGTGGGCACACTGCTGCATCCACAGGGAGCAACAGTTAACTCAGATCTAGGACTGCAAAGGTCTTCCTATAAAAGGTAACTACTGGTCATCTAGTGAATATGATTCAAAGTAAGTATCTCGTGTTTTGTTATAATTTAAATAAAAGCTTGAAAGAAGGCAGAACATTTTTTGGAACTTCACAAACAAATAGCACAATTCACGAATAAGCACAAATTCAGCTTTAAAGAAGACAGAGGCATTCATACCTGGGCAGCTTTTCAGTCTGCGAACAGTCACAGTTCTGCCAGTGGGACGTCATTTTTCATACCACCCAAGAGCTGGCTCAGGTATATTAACTTCTAAGGCTATGCTTGAAGACATGCACTGAAGTATTTCACCCTTAAAAGTGCATTTACTCCAAAAATAAAAGGTTTCTTTTGCACACTTACAGCAATTCCATTATCACAAATAACAGGATTGTCAAATACTCCAAAACCAGAAGATCACATCTCAACAAGCTGCAGGTACCCATTTAGAAGTTCCAAATAACATTTGCTCATTTTCCAAATCCTACAGCACAAACTACTTACAACTCAGCAGTAACAAACACAGACACAAAGCCTGTAAAAATGCACTACCCTACCTTATTCACTATTTCAACCAATTTTAGCCCAGATACTATCACAAGAAAACAGAAGCAAAACCTAAGAGTTTTCACATAAACCATTTCTGTTTAAGGACAGAAGTTTTAGCTGAAATATAATTGTGAGGTCACTGAATGCATCAAAAGCTGAATGCAGACGCTGCACTCTCATTTTAATACTACCACTGTAGGCATATTTGAAACACTACAGCATTTTCAAACTATAATTATAACTGCTTGTTGTTTCTGTGGTTTCAAAGATAACAGAAGTTGTTCATAAAATTTATACAATGCCAATGTACTGCATACAAAATACAGGCACAGTGTCATCGTCAAAATATTCCCACAGAGAAAACTGCAGACCATCAAGTTATGATTTAGTATTATTGTGAGCAGCAATTTAAAATAGAGTGCTTTAGATACAACCCCCAAATCCTTAGAACTAACCAGATTGACTTGCCTGGTTAACTGGGGGACACTTTCAACACCTGAAGGAGCAGCCAATTTAAAGACCATTTTGCCTTGCATGGTCTCAGAAGCATTCCCCAACAGATTTCCATCATGAAAGAAGAAAAAACTCAAATAGAAAAGAGAAATAATATGAGAAAAAATATTTAACGATACCCAGCATACTTCCCTGCCCTCCTCCTGGCCCATCTGACATGATGAGCTCATAGCTGTGTCTCTCCACAGGTGCTGCAGATGGGATTTCAGGAAGGTCCTTCCAGGCCAGGGATTACCTACAGCTGCTGCTCAAAACATAAGAAAGCATCTCTCACACAGTTAATTAATAAGTTCACTCATCTTCACCACCTTGCTGTTCAGCTTCACCCAGAGAGGTGCAAAAAGAGGCAGATGTGGTATTTGGCAAGCTGTCAAAACACATATTTCTTTTTAAAAGTAAGGCACACTTCACTGGCTGCTCTTAGCCAGGTCCTTCTGTCTGTAACAACACTGCTGTTGGCACTGAAGATGCCCTTTCCAAACGTGGTTAAGGAGAAGGGGGTGATAGAAGGGGAAACCAGTAATTTTTTCCATGTGCTAACCAAAACAGATTCTTGCCCTTTTCACCTGATTCTACTGTCAAGGGCTGTCCACAATCCTTACAAAAAAACCTTCCTCATGGAGGTATTCTTTTATTAGTCCACAGACAGACCAAATTCAACTTACAGAGCTTAATAGCCATGGGTCCAGCCGTCTTGCCCCACAGAGAGTCTCGTACTGCACCCATAATATGACATGGTCTAGACACCATTGTCCTGACAGCAATCATATGCACAACACATTGGAAACAGCAGCATCCCACTTTCAGTTTTACCAGCGGTGTCATTTTTATTGTAACATCCATCACTCTGTATCCTTCATTCTGCAGGCAGTCTCTCCCTCTAAGTATTTCTTTGAGTTTTGGAGCCTGAGGACAGATTTGAATCTTTGGAAGTATCATAAAGGTTATTCCCATTGACACCAGCTGCAATCTTATTGTCTCTCTAGCTAAATAGTAACAGGCACTTGAAAAGTTAATGGTGATGCTGCCAGTGTGAATCTTGTGATGCCTGCATCTCCTGTCAGAAAAACATTCAAGGTAAATCTGAAATCAAAGTAGGCAAAGCTAAAGTTCTGTTTAGGAACGTCCCACCCAGTAATGACAGTGTTGTCTCCTTTGATTTGAAATTCACTTTGTGACTTTCCAAACAGGAGGTGCAGCTCAACTGTGGAAGAGGAAGATGCAAAACAGGAACACCACCCATTTTTTTCTCACGTGGCTGCTGCTGACAGGTGGAGGACGCTTAACAAAACCCATAGTAAAGCCTCAGTGCCATGAGAGTTATCTACCCACATTATCCTTTCAGGCTTGTGGTTCTCAGCATGGATGTATAGGGCTTTTTGTTATTCCAGAAACCACCAAGCACAAATGGAGTGGCTCATTCCAGCTGAACTTGGACTTTATGTATGAGCTGATATTTTGGAACGTAGTTTCCTCCTTGGAGCTGAGATGGGATTTTTCTGGCTTCAGCTAAGTGGCAAATTGTCCACAGCCCTTAACTTCCACTCCTAGCATATTTTCACTAAGTAATTTGCAAGCAAAGAGTCCAGAAAATGTTTGGTCAGAGCAACATGTTTTGCAGCCACCTCATTTGAAAGAACAGAATATTTTTGGTAATATTGCTGGAATGACAGTTCCCTGGTTCTTCACTGCACCATTTGCTGCCTTTGCACACATTTATACCTTTATATCTAGAGATAAAATTGAGCAGCACTTCACCATGAGTGGTCTGCATCCATAGTCAGGATGCATGAACCACTTTATCTTCTGTAGAGCAAGGAGGACATGCTAGACCCATGCAGAGACAGCAAAGGACACTTTTAATGGGGAATGAAGCTGCCCTAGCAAGCTGACTCCAGTATTGCCTCCCTTCACCACGCTACTTCTTTCCTGATGACACATAGCTTATAGCTGGGAAGGGCAAAGCTGGCAGACTGGAAGATTGCCTAATGTGCTGTGACTGACATGTAATCGAATATTCAACCACTGGTCCTCATGTCGGCAGTAAAGTAAATATGACACTCTTCAGCTTAGTTGTGATCACGCCTCATTCTTCTTCAGTTTCATAAAGGTGCAGCCTGGCTTCCTTATGAGATGGATGTGTGAGATGGGAGAGCAGTCACAGAGGTCACCTGCTGCAGGGAACATGCCAAGGACCTGCCAGGGACTGACCTTTAAATGCCAACCATATCCCCAACATGTGCCCCTGCGCCTCGTGCTGAAGTGGGACTCACTGCACACTTTGCTTTCACAGCCGCCATTGCGCTCAATGACCTGGATGAGCCACCTGTTCAACATCAGATGAGTCTTTATCTCTCATAGCTTTTTTGGATCTGTGAGTGCTGAGAAAAAAAAGACACACACACACAAAAGAACATTTGGGGGTGAGAAACCCCAAGGGAAAGAACTCAGATGTTTGGGTCAGGCCTTAGAAAAGGTATCAATTCTTCTTTCCACTTAGCACAGCCTGCTGCCTGCCCAGGCTCTTTGTCTTTACCCTCTTCCCAGTACAGAAAGCATTTCCCTTTTAAATGACATCTGAGTGCTGACATGCTGGAGGCACCCATCCTGCATCATCTCTGGCAGATGGAGCAGCTGGCCATGATTTTCGGGATTGCTTAAATAAAACTGCAGTGCCATATCAAGAAATGAGGAGAAAATGCTCAACAGTGCTTAAGATGTTTAAACATCACAAACTGTCTAAGACTTCAGATTGCTGTACTGTGCATTTTTGGCGATGAAACTGTTCTGATTGATGGTAATAGTAAAATCTCCATCATGACTCATTTTCTTTTCTTTCTGGAAAGCAGAGACAAGTCCTACAATATTCCTGTTCTGACCCAATATCAGACTTTTGCCTTCCTACATAAGGAAGAAGTTTGGACTGTTGAAATATCACATCAAATTCTTGAGGTTTCTGGAGAAGGGAGATTCACTGCTGCAAGCATCAGACCTGAAATACCCCAATGCTATCAAATGAGAAGCTGATCCACTCCTTCAGTTCACAAAGCCAGTAACATTTCTGCATATATTTCAGAGATATACAAGCAATTTTAGTGCAAGCAGCAATGTTCAAGCCAACATAAATGCCAGCTTTCCTTTTCCTGTATGGTTTTTCTTGCTTTGAGCTAATTAGCCTGATGGCCATTTCCCTGCCCTCTGGAGATGGTTGTGTTTAGTGGTATATGTATTTT
The DNA here is from genome assembly GCA_009867235.2 of Psittacus erithacus. Lineage (NCBI taxonomy): Eukaryota > Metazoa > Chordata > Aves > Psittaciformes > Psittacidae > Psittacus > Psittacus erithacus. The sequence continues at coordinate 44,571 of WYDI02006550.1, forward strand.
GTGAAAAAGCCTTTTAAGTGAAAATTGTCATTGTCACATCCAGAAGCCATTTAGTTCTTTTTAGCTCTACAATAAGCCTTCAGTTTTTCTACTAGTGATTAAAGTTAGATGTGATAATGGAAAACACCATTAGGAAACTTTAAGTCACAACTGCTGGGGTTGTGGAAGTGAAAAGGGAGATTTAATGTCCAACTTAGTGGGACTTCTTTGAAAGTTTAAGCCCTGGTAGATTCTAAAGTAGACGAGACAATCTTGCAGCATTTATGAAGTTACCACAAGAAAGCCATTACCTGTAGGTGTCAAAGGAGACCCCTGACAACTGTACTACAGTAAAGCTACGGAATCTAGTAATATCTGGGAATCTGCCTGAAATCTACTACTCCCCCCCAACACAGGAAGCATCTGGGGTGAAGCTAACACAAATGAAAGCGCCTTGATCTTTTTCTTCAAACTCTGCTCAGTATTATCTTGCATCAGGAAAGAGTGCCTGTCATGCCAGAGCGAAGTAGGTTACAAAGATATTCAAAAAACTCAATATGAAGTCAGTCTCTGAGAAGTTGTGATGAACTCTTGTATAGTTGCAGCGAGGTATTTACTGGACATATTGACTGTCAAATCTTTAGGCATTTCAGAGCAGGGTAACCCATGGCATTACCCCTCATCCTCCTCACATTGTCTTCCCCCACAGTCCCCAAACTAGGTGGGAAAGCAGAAGGAAAAGGGCCTACAGCCCAGTCCAGAGCTCCTCACACATCCCTTCATGAAGGCGATACTGTGAACATGGGCAGCTGTCCACCTTCCACAGGGACCACGCATGCTGCTTCCACCACGCTCAGGCACCTCCAGCCACAGATGTTGGCTTTTATTGCTCAGGTCTCCCATACCACTTGGCCACCTGTACAACACATTTAACATTACAGCAGTTATTCCATTGCTGTTTGCACTGAAATAATCTTGGCAGAAAATGGTAGTTAAACCTGAGCATAACTTTTTACACTGTGTGCTATATAAAATCACCTCTTTGGGTAAATAATATCTCGTTGACTTCTTCATGGAATACAGTATCTCTTGTCATCAACAAAAATTGGCCAGAATTGGTATTTAAGGTCTGAATATCTCCATTCCAGGCCTAGATTTCAATTTCGCAAAAATAACAGGGAACTTTGACAAAATCTGGATTTTAGATGAGGGATGCTGTTGGACCCTTCTCAAATAGTGAGATGGTGAAATGCAGCTCCATCACAGAGTTAAGTTTCAATGGAGGCCTCAAATTCAGACACACATACAGGATTTAGATGTGCTTTTTGGATTTAATCCCATTCCTAGCTATATCCATTTGATGTAACAGCTATCACACTAACTAAAAACAATAAAAAAGCAAAAACAAAAAACCAAAAAACACTCAGAGGGTCTATTGCCTTTTTTTTTAAGTGAATTTAAAATTTTCTTTTCCCAAACTTGGAGAGAGATGGCATGACTCTGAACATAACAATAACATAATTTTCTTCTGCTGCTGTTCAAGAAATACAGTATTTTTCCCCCTCTGTTTGCTTTAAATATTAGGTTGCTAATGATAATGTTCCTCTCATAGATGATCTTGTACTTTTTAATGATACCCATAGTTTTCCTCCACATAAATGACTAAATCCTCACAGAAATCTCTGTCTTGATTAGCACTCCTGCTAGTAAAATTTCACATACTAAATCAGTACCAGCTGTAGCAAGAAAGAATGAAAAAGGCAAGTGTAAATGTTCCATATGCCCTACCAAATTGGCATCTGTGTCAGTAACCCTGTGTTTTTTTAAACAATTGTATACATACATTCTCAGAAGTGTTTTGCTCACAGGATTCTGCAAGCAAAATTTCCTCTGTTGGTACATCACTGAAATGTCACATCTAAAAAAACCCCAGCAAGTAGTTTTTCTTGTTCTTCTTCTTACACCCAAACCTGAAATGCAATTAAATTAGTTACCTCGAGTTTACTGCACCTTTATTTTGATGTCTGCTCTCTGTAACCTGACACTGGAGCACTTCTGCAAAGCTGCGTCACATTTAGCGCTTGGTTATTAGTACCACTACAGAAAGCCAAAGCTACTAAGGCATTGTAATTATTTCCAAGCTGAATTCAGAAATAAGGACTTGAGTTCCAACCCGGCTGTTGGGGAATGCTGCTCTGGGAAACATTCCTACAAACCAACATCTCGTCTTTCGCATGACTCATGAATGATGATGCAGGAGGAAGTTCATCTTAGGGAGAGCCCAGAGCTCTCACCCAGCATGGTCAGTGACTCAGCTTCCTCATGCAAAATCATGATTTGGGTACCAGATAGATGATAGTTACAGCCTCTTGAACCATTCTTATGGTAAACTGCCTGAGCACCAGCTGCTCCATCATTTTGCTAACAGAAGAAAGCCCAGAATACAATGCAGTAAGTACATACACAATACAACTTAAAAGTAACCAACTATGTCCTCAGCAAAACCACTTTTGAATCAATTTATGACTACCCTGCAACTGGAATTTGATCAGTGTGGCAAAATGGACTTTCAAATTTAAACAAACATTAACTAGCGCTCCAAATGGGTAGCAAATGCTGCAGTCTTCTGGGGAAAGATGATACGGAGCCAGACTGTCCGCTGGTGTAAGTCAGCCTAACTTCACTGGACTTCAGTGGACCTGCGCTGATCAACACCAGCTGACTGTCTGATCTACTGGAAACCCAAAAGCCAGCAATCATGTTTCCCTGACATGAAATGATATAAAGTAAACAGGAAGAATTAAGACCCAGTTAAGGGCATTAATTAGATGTTTCTGGGAATAATAAAATATTTCTCTCATTTCCAAAAGTCAGAAAGACCCTCTCTCCTCACACTCTTGGCCACGACAAAGTGGTGACACTCATTATGTTTTTTTCCAGTTCAATATGGAGTGTGTATTTGCACATCATACCATGCCTGTCCATGGTAATCAGAAGCCATTATTTCCAAAAGCTCAAAATTCCCTCCTGGACTTTGGTATGCCAAGTTTTAGTTCACAGTGATTTCTTTTTTTTTGTTTTGTTTTGTTTTTTTGTTTTCATGGTTGATTTATAATTGCTGCAAACAAGTTTATAATGGAAATGTTGACAAACCATAACTACAGCGTCATGTTAACACTACTATTGCTGCTTCTCTGTCAGACTTTCCTTTAACCGTATGAGCTGAGACTTGTATCGAGTATCAACAAAAGCCCAGAATACACAGGGCATAGTAGACAGAGCAGAGCACTGGAGACAAGACTCCTGGAATAAAATCCTTGCCTCAGTGAAATCAAAGGGATTTTATCCCTGAAGTCTAGTCTTATTTCTGCCAGACACTTGCTGTGTAATTTGGACAAATTCATCCTCTGCAAAATGGACAGGAAAATATGTTCTGCACTTACCTTACAAGTGTTGCAGCATAATTAGTAAATCATGCTATTAAAGGAAGCAGAGGAAGGCTAAAGATAAATAAAAATGCTACCTGCAAATTATTAAAAAAAAAAAGGCAAATATTATTCTAGACATCCTCTATGCATGGGAGGCAGAAGAATCTTTAGAGCTCTGCCCACATTTATTTAAACAGAGACACCAATATAATATCTCCCCACGACTTTCATTATTTGGGTCTTGTCTCACATTTGAGATTTTCAATTTTATTCCTGGCTTAGGTCTCATTCTTGACATTTTTATCTAGGTTTTGTGTGCAATAATATACATACATTAGATGGTGTTGAAACCATTGACCTAAAATACTATTTTTAGCTCAGTGCAGAGGATGGGATAGAGACATAAGTGACAATTAAGGAGAATATGTTCAGAGCTGTCATCAGCAAATATTTTTTTTCTCTTGCCAGGAATCCTAAGTGTGTAGAAGGGCCTCCTAGGCAAAGTTTTTAAGGCAAAACATTTGGGTCATTACAAATTAAAACCCAAACAACTAAGTGACATCACCAGGAGGCTGGGCTGCTGAAAGCTTCCTGATCACTGAATTTGTGAAAAAACTTATTTACTCCCTCAAACTGCTGATGTGCCTCCTTGCTTCTGTACTACCCATGCACAGAGCCTGCAGATGTATATAATTTACAGAGCTTTCCTCATCAAGGGGATTAGGCAGCCCTCTCTCAATATGTATAAGAAGTACAAACACACACTTACCCACTATGTTTTATGCCTGCCTGCAACAAACAGCTGAACAGATTGTGATGAAATTCAGACACTGACAATCTGACAAAAAACTTCTTTTTTGCCTCAAAATCTGGCTTCCAGAAGTTTTGTAAATCCAAATATTTTATTTGAATACTGCAAGGGCCCCAGTCTTATGGAAAGCCTATGAAGCAAACATGTAGGTATATGTAGTTAAAGGAGATAAAAAAAAGAAAGCACAGACGCATACACAAAAATCATATTTGTTGCAACTTGCCAATTTTCACAATGACTCGGTTGCATTTTCTCTCTCTGGTTCCCGAGACTGTAACTAGACTCCTCTAATAAGCGCTTTTTTGCCTACCAGTGTCAACAGTGCTTTAACAGTAGTTTCAGTGTCAAATTGCCCTTTCCTCAGCAGGGATTGTTAAGCCTCTCTGTATTATACTTCCAAGACTCTCACGAGCTGGAGTTGGGAGATATAACATTTTCTTTGAAGTTTGCATTTCACAACACACTGGGATGCAAACAAGCTCCAGTTTCTCAGTAGTCAAACAATTCTGGCACACAGGGACTAGGACTAAATATTGTACCAAATTTTCTAATTACGTCTTTGTGATATTTACTACATGATGTTAGGTGAAAGCAGATTCTAATCAATATAAACCCCCTTGTCTAAACAGGACATCTGGGCTTTGAAATATTCGGTTTGTTGTTTCAAAATTACCCTGTAGCAAGCCACCATAACAATATAATATCTTAGTCATGGAAAACTTTGGAGTATTTCTGATAAACTTATCATAAACAGATGAGTGCTTTCTCTCTTGCTGTATTAAGGTGATGTAAAAAGTGAAGATAAAAGTCAGCTGTATGCATAAAATCAGAGACTTATGCCAACAAAATTCTATGTTTACAAGTTTAAAAGCTCAAAAGTCTGAAAAGGCAAAAATTAGGATTCTTAAAGTAACACTAACTCAGCCACATGGCACATCCTGGCAAGCACATTTAGCAAAATAAACATTAGCATATTCATATACACATTTCTAGAACAACGTATTTTTAATGTGGCCAAACTAATTCAACAATGGGAATCTCAACTTTTCTCATTTTATGGCCAGATTTTCAGCTGGCACAGATATATTATTTCAACAAACTGACATCATATACAGCAGCTAAGCAGCAGAACCACTTGCTTCTGAGCAGGCAAGTGCCAGATTCTGATGCGCTTACGATGACAAGTCTCTTTTTCTGACTTTAATATCAATATTCATAAAAAAGATAGGCAGATGTGATTAAGAAACAGTTCCTTAACTAGAAGCCTGAGCCTTCCAGTACAAAAACATTCATGAGAGTCACATTTTCGACTGTATTTTCTTATGTAGAGACTCGGAAGGAATCCAGCATCCCTGGTACAAGTATTTTACAGCATAAGATGCGGACAGTTATAACTCTTTGGACCTGAACTTTGGATGATGTTAATTTATACTGACTCCCTCAACTTTATCTGGCAATTCCTTGATTTGTTCTTCCAGCAATGACAAACTGCACCAGATGGGAGCATCTCCCTGCTCACGAGGCACATGGGCATGTCAGCACAGGATCTGCTCCCACATTGAAATCTTCCCACAGAGAAAGTTTAGTATGCTGAGAACACTTTGTATGGATAACAAGGTGGATCTAGGCTCCCAAAGCAGCTGCCTTTGCAAAGCTGGCTTATCCCATCACCCCCGAATTGCCCTCAGTGGACAGGATCTCTGGATGGCACAGGGCCAATGCCACCAGCCTTCTGCCATTCCAACCTGCCTGCAGAGCAGGCACCCTCCTATCATGCTGGATGCTCACCAGTCCAGGATAATGGGATCTAAAAATGACATAAAGTCCCCTTTGCCCCACCTTAATATGACCTATGGTAAATCCAGCTTGGCTGGGGCTGAGGATCAAGGCCCTTAGGCACTCTTAACTTAATGCTGCAGGTAGGAATAACTCCTCCCCGTTAGCCACTATTTATTTTTATTTTTTCAAGTGCTCAAGGTCCTTGTCAGGACTAAAGTCCCACCGAGCAACATGTTCTATAAATATGGAAGAGCCCCAGAAATTCTCAGTTTAACAAAAGAATACATGAAGAATAGGCAGTGAGATGCGATTGCATGCAAATTGTTTATATATACTATGTGCAAATAGGTAGTTGTTTGGTTCTTGTTTTGTTTGTTTCTTTTTTAAAGGATCTTGAACCTCACTCAGCTGGACTTGAAGCATCTGGAGCAAGCTGGTTAATTGTTAACAGGCTTCATAAAGACACAAGGGGAATTAATCTTCAGATCGCCTCCTTTCCCTTTTACAAGTCCTAAAAAAAAAAGCCTCTAGAAAAACTTAGCTATCCATCCTTTTTCAAACAATAGATGTTAATGTTTCAGAGTTAGATATGAAAAAAAAACTGGAAAGACTTCACACCTTTGAGATTTCCAGCCTGAAAATAAACTGGATAGATATTGGCAAAGAAGTTCTAAAGTTAGTAGGGGCGACAGACAGAAAAACAGACAGTGCAATTACTTCATTTCCACAAGTGATCTTACCAAAAAAAAAAAATAAATCAGATTTGATTAATAATTAAAAAGCAAACAAACAAAAAGCTCCATTATCTTGAGAATCAGGAATAAGTCTGGTCGGAAAATTCAGAAAGGCCTAGACATATAAAACCAAAGGGTTATAGGCCAAATTCTGACTTTGAGATTTTGTTATAGGCCCTCCACATAAGTTGGATGGCTACGGCACAGCCAGCTTTGTCCTGGAGTGGGGAGTTTCAGTGTAGCAGTGGAACACCCACCTCCCCCTGGGACCTGTCCAGGAGCACCCAGGCCATAGGGTGGGAATGGCCATCAGAGAGCCCTGGGCCAATTACCCAGTAACATCCCTAAGCTGTGAAGATCTAAAGATTCCCTGAATAATCCTATTCAGGGAGAAGAATTATAACTATGAAGGGCAAAACCGAGGGGAAATGGGATCCTTCCTCAGGCCCCTGGCTGACACAAAGAGGACAATGGGGAAATAAGAGCTAGCACAAGTTTCCTCGAGTATGTCCTCAGCCACCGCAGTTTCAGATGAGAGTTTTCAGAAGCAGGAGCTAAAAGAATATTGTGACTTTCTTTGGGGGATTAATTACTTTGCTGCTTGTTACCTTTTGTTAGAGGCGTGACACCACATAATCTTGCTGCACAAGGCACCAGATGTCCATTTGGATATCAGTTTTGAAAGAAAATTTTGTTTTCCCACTTGAGTCTTCAAGATGGTTAAGGTTTTTTTCTCCTCAAAAAACCCCAACATTAATTTTAAGGCAAGCAGACACCAAAACACGCAACAAATGATATAGATGGGTGCTGAGTACTCTGGATGGAAATAAATAAAGTCCTTCCTCCCACTCATATTTGCTGAAGATGTGTATCTCCTTACAAATAAAAAATGTATTAAGAACATGTTATGAAAAATAACAAAGAATAGCAGAGAAATCAGAAAGTGAGTGGCACTTCAGATGGAGTTTAGCAAATTAAGTCATTGACCTGAAGAGGAGATTAATACCAAACAAGGTGCCCCTTCTTCTGAAGTAATGACTATTCTTCAAACAGCAAGGGAGCACTGACTGCTGTTTGATGCTGATGACATTGAAAATTTAGGAGAACAGAAATTCCATCGTTTTTCATTTGTATGCAAATGTGTCTGTTCCAGAAATTAACCCCTGAACCCCATGTCAGTTTTCATCTGGAGGAATTCTCTTCACTAGCACCACACAGCGCAGCCTTGCTGCTATCCTGGGGTCACTGGGGCTTCCCCACACAGAACACCACAAAACCCTAAAACAAAACAACAGAAAAAAAATAATAAAAACAAAAAAAGGGAAGAAAGTAGGGTGGGGGAAATTGGCCGAATCATGCCAGGCTTTGTTTACCCCCATTAATGGAGTATAAAGGAGCAATAGAAGTAAGAGCACGTTGTAAAATGCACATCTCTAATGCATAGCTCTGGGTACTGGCATAATTGTAATGCAAAATGCAGCCTTACCTCTTTAGGCAGAGCAGCAGCCACTAATCACTTCCACTGGTGTTAAGGTGAACTATGGGCCAGTATACAAACCTTATTACTCTTCCTTTCAGACGAGGCTTCCACTGTTAAAAAGTTCCTCTGTCACTTAGCACCTTAGACAAATGCTACTATCTGCATGTGAAGTGGAAAGAGATGATGGAGGTTTTTTAATTGATGTGGATTTAATTATGCTAATTTAGACAGCTGTAAAGCCTTTTCAGTATAGCAGCATTATGGGACCAGCAAATACAGGTGTCCTTCACTGCAGGCGATTAATGTTTAACCTTAGTTGTTTTGTAAGAAAGGGAAAATGCAAAGTAATGGTTAACCAACAGAAAGCTCTATTTCTTGAGGACCTAAAGAGGACACTTCACTTTGATTCTCCATACAATCCCAGTCAGGGCTGAAGAAATCCATACAGCGGAGCAGAGCACAAATAGCTTTCTTTGCAGTGATGCCTGATCTGATGGGTAAGGCTGAGGCCAAAACAAGAGGGTTCAGGTCTGCCACGGGCTTCAGCATCCTACACAGTGTCCTTCACTCAATTTGGGCCATCTCCAAACAAATGCTTAATTTAAGACAGACTTTTCATGTTCCTTCTGCAGCCCATTCTTGTCATTTTCTTTAATTATTTCTATCCAACCACCTACAGCATCAGCAATGATTAAAACCAATAAGCAAGATATCTTCTTAGGATGTTCCCTTGGTGTTTTACCTGAACCTCTCTGGGCCTGCTATGCTTCCACCCTTCCCAACATCCCTCATCCCACATCCTATGTCCTTTCTGTAGGCTGGAGCTGACAGCCCCAGTTACCATCTTCAGGGTCACTTCAGTGACCATTTTCTCGGTGTCAGCTTCCCAAAGTGGCACCATACAGCACCAATACAGCTTGAAGGGAAGACGGTAAATGCTTGGCCAAAGGTGAGGAAGGGATCACTGAACTTTTTCAGCATAGGATGGATCATAGCCTGTATCTCTTCCATGGCCAGAGGCAGCCTCAGTTATCAACTGCCTTGTGTCAGGTATCACTTCAAAGCTATCCTGTTCAATAGCACTTTCTTTTTTGTATGACCATTTTTTTTCCTTTTTTAATAGCAGCTGCTAATTATTAAATGCTTGTTAGAGTAGTACCAACAGCTCTGGCATTCAATTTCTGGTACATATTACTGAAGTAATTTCAGGTGTTACTGGGCCGAGCTACACATCATTCCTCACTGATGCAGCAAGCATAGTCTGCTCAGAAAGTCAGACTTTGGGTTGTGCATTCCACCCAGACCATCTTTTTTAAGGACTGCTGCCAAACCAGTGAATGCACTGTAAATACACTCTGCACTATCAGGTGGAGTTGATTTGTGTAAAGTAGGAGGGCGAATATTAAATCCAGGTGTACAAAGTTATCTGCTGCTACACCTTCTTTAGGTCTCCCAGAGGCAGCAAGAGCAGAGATAAGGGGAAAACTGTTTTCCCATCACGTGGCGCAATAAGTAGTCTTGCTCTGTGATGAGAAATGCTCTGCGTATCTGTGTCTGTCTCCATTGAAGTGGCACTGAGATGCTATACTATCTCCAGTAATTCCTAAAGTGCAGTAGAAATGAGCTTTTATCCCATTCCACATTGAGGTCGTATGATTTGCCCAAGGTTGTTGACAGCAGGGACAGAAATTCAGATTTTGACTTTTCTTCTAGTGTTTGATTCCTCAATGGCAAATTGCATCCCCTACTTTCCCCACCCTTTCCTCTGTGTCTGGAGTTTCACCTTCTGAGCTCCAGGCACTAGCTATGGCAATCCTCTCCATCTTGACAGTAGTTCCTGTTCTGGGAAATGTTAGCGACAGACACCAAGGGGTTAGCAAAGTACTGTACTTCAACCAAATTAACCAGCCTCTAAGTCAAGTCCACAAATTTTGCTGCCTAGATACAGATAATTCTTCCTGAACACTTAGTCCCCTTGTCCCCCCACCTCCTCCTTAGGAACAGCCAACTGCAAAGCACTACATAGCTATTATGCATATCTGCATACATTATAAGCATTAGCTTGACAAGCTTGCTGGTGACAGCATCAGTCATACTTCACTTCATCCTTCTTCTGTGGTCCAAAACTGGATTCAACACCCATGGGCCCATGCTGGGCTCTTACTGCAGCTGAAGGGCTAAATGCCAGTTAATCTGGAAGATATCCTTTTCAACAATAGCATCTTACTTCCTGGCTGGCTTCCCCTGAAGTCTCTTTGGTTGTTCTGGCAGCTGGGACACAGACAACACATTTGGGGTTGGGTCAAGTTTTCCTCTTGGCTGCTTTGAGCTCTTTGATGCCATTTTCCTTTCCTTGACTTACCCCTGATTACAGTGAATGGTCTCTATTACATTTTCAAATAACCTGATATCCATAAGAAAGGCTTTGGGGTAGGTTTTATTTCAAGTATTATCCATTCTTACAGTTTTCCTGATGCAGAAATGTAAGAATTGGCCCTAGAGCCAACCAAATCCTGGTGCTTAGCCCAGCACTATATCAAATTTCTTTTGCATATACAGAATGAAAATGCACAGCCTTTTTAATAGGGACAGCCCATGTACAACATACCAATGTAAACACTCAGCTCTGTATTTTAACAGATTTTAGGAATTTGTGGGAATTCTCTCTAACATTGGAGAGTAAAAGATCAGAAGAAATGCTCTTGCAAAAAATACAAATGGGTGCTTTGATAACTATAAAGTTGCTTTCTTGGACCAAAAGTCCACATTAGGAAACAAATAAAATATTTAAAGGCAAAAATCTTTCAAAGTTTTCTCTTGTGAAAGGGAAAATACAGCCTATGCTATACCAGACCTTCCTTTTGCAAAATATGTTTAGGAGTTGCCATGAAACAAACAGTATTCAAAAGAGCTTGATAAATTTTGTTAAAGTTGTATTTATATATATTTCTAGGAATGGCTGGTTTGGTTTCTCTATAAATTCAAGTGTCAAGTTCCTTTTCAGACCACATATAAATATAATTTTGCTCTCACATAATGCTTTTGTATCTGTTGTAATTCCATTTACTGCAGTGGTGTTACCTTTCAGTTACTCTAATAGGAACAAGAGCAGAATTATGCCGATTAAAAAAAACTCTGCTTAGAGAAAGAAATACAGAGAGAAAGAACACAGAAATAAATACTTTCTTTTGCTTATTTAATATATTTGTTTGTCCAAATTGTAGCAGAGATATTTATTTCAAGAAATATTGTTTGATCAGCAAGAGTAAACACTGATCTATCTTTTAAGTCCGACAAGCAGTTTTTACAATCCATCAAATGACACCTAACTAAGATTTAGTTGGTCAACTAAAAGAAACAAGAAAAGGTTTCAGGTCATATAATTATATCTTTCTGTTTCCCAGTTTTCTTAGAAATCTCTGTCTAAAAATAATTCCAGCATCCGGATGCCTGAAATTCAGCTTATTTTAAAACATATAAAAACTCTTGTTTCATCCTTAGCCATTTTAAGATTTTGGTGCTTGCACGAAGTAATAGTGCTTAGCACTACTATATACTGCTTTCCATCTCCAAAGCACTTTACAAACATTAGCTAATTAATCCTCACAACACCCCTGTGAGGTATGTAGGTAAGTATTGTCATCCAATTAGGTAAGTATTAAGCGCTGTTATCCCACCAGATAAGTATTAAGGTCTCCCATTTTACTGGGGATCCTGAGGACAACAGGTTAAGTTACTTACTAAAGGTCACAGGGGGAGTTGGTAGAATAAAACTTGGGATGTACTGGTTCCTTGTTGGCTATTCAGGTATCCGGGCAGCATCCGGTGCTACTACCTCAGCAAAGGCATTCAACAACATCCATATGGAAATTAGGGTTTTCTATAACCCTCCGAGACACAGAACCATGAGTACAAAGGAGTGAAAAGATGTACCTGAGAAGCACAGCTTCCCCCATGTGAAGTGGGCAAAGATGCTGTGGCCTAGGAAATTTTTCAGGAATTTCTTTAAAGGTCTTGGACTGAGGTGTTTTCCTGTGAGTGCACGCGGACATGCATTCAAACATATTTTCAGGCTTCACCAGTCAAAATCCCCTTTCCTCCCTGATTTATCTTTATTTTCCACTGTTTTGTAAAGATGGACTCATATTAAAGTCTCACATCCGTGCCACAAATACATAAACCAATTGATCATGATGTGTATCTTCTTGAATCCACAAGTATACTTGACAATCCCTTTCAAAGGATCTAGAAAACAGGACAAGCCCAGCACATTTTGGGGTTTAACCTAGTCTCAACAGATATTAAGCTGTTGAAATAATATCATCCGTTCCCCAGAGACAATGCATGTGAACATCTGCTTTTAATTTCACTTGGTTGGTAGGGAAAAAGTGAAAGCTCCTACTGTAACTCCACTTGGAGCTGTGTTTGCAAGTTAAGAGAGTCTTGATTTGGAGTCTTATGGATTTTATGAAGTTACTGAATTCTAGAACAGCATATGAAGACCCCAGCCAGAAAAGCAAAACTCAAACCTAGTGAGCCTGTTACAAGCTGCAATACCAGGCAGGGCATATTGCAGGGTCTGCCCAAGGACCCATCATTTGCTGGGTCATTACGTGATGGACAGCCATGACTGTCCTCTGCTCAGCAATTTGGCATTTGGCTAGCAGCAATGTCACCCTGAGGGAGCAGCCCCAGTTTGACAGCAGCTCTTCTTCTGAAGGCAGGGAACCATCACAGCGCTGCTCCAGCTCTAGCTGTGGAGCTGGAGTTAGCTCAGCTGGAGCTGAGGCAAATCCCAAGCATAAAAGAAAAAACCCAAAATAAAGAAAAAGACCTCAGCTAGGTTTCAACTGTGCTCACTTATCTTTTCAAGTGGAAGGTGGTTTTAGCTGAAGTAAACTGTGGCAGTTTGATCCCACAGGACATCAAACAAAAACATTTTCAGTGCAATAAATACTAAGTTCAAATGCACAAAAAGTAGCCCAAACATTTAAAACTAAAATCTTGAAAACTCAGAAAACCTCCAACCCACAAACCAATTAACAAATAAACAAATGGGAATAAGAGTCAAGGAAAAGAGAAGGTAAATTAAGATTCTGTTGCATTCTGTTGTAAATCTGAGAAAATTAACACAAAAGGTAGGTAACAGCCATATCATGTGTGTTACAGTTGTAAGAAAAAAAAAGGCAACCAAACCTGTGACAAGAATGTGCTTAGTTATTATATTCTTTTAAGCTTGGTCTGCCAGAATTTTTTCCTTTTTTGTTTTTTTTCTATGTACTGGTCATCAGTGTCTGCCAAAAGACTTTTCATGAATTTGTGCCATCCCATTTCCCCAAAACAGAGGAAATTATGTTTCCTCACAACCTAAAGACTCAGTTGTAGGTTTTACACCATGATTTGTGTCTGTAAGCTAACACAGTGACATGCCATTCCCTTGCCTAAACAATGCAGACCAAGCGAGTAGTTAAATTTCAGTGTGGGTTATGCAAAATGAAAGGACTAAAAAATGAAAAGAGCATTCACGTCATGTTGCTCCTTTAGAACATTATCACATAGCTCCTTTTTTTTCTAACCTGACCTTTTTTTCCCTAATGGTTTATCTATAACTTAATATAACTAATTCTTTTGAAATAACATTCTCAGTTAGTATAATTGGAGTTATATAGTTCTAATGTACATTACAGAATATTCTGTCACTAGACACTAAATTGAAATTTTAAAGAAAATGATAGAAATAGCTGTAAGGGAAAATGTACCCTTTTAAATCTAATTTGCTATGCACCACAGTAGGGTAATGGATGCAATGAAAGTTCCTTTATTGAGTTCCCATGTCCAAAAGGTATTTAGGTAGCAAAGGATGTTAAGCAGACCCCCTGTGCTCCTCCTTTAAGTAAAGATAGCAGGAAATAAGGTATATAGGTTTGTGTCCTCCTGATTTTTATTTCCTCAGGAGTACAACTAATGCAAAGGGCACCTTAGGCTACTTGGAGGATCACAAAGGGTGCCCTCGACCCCCTTGCTGTCTGCATGAATAGAAGCATCTAAAGGATGGCTGAAGCCATGCAGTGAGTTAAATCCTTCAGGTGGGTCTTTTCAAATTCCAATAGTGAGGAGTTACTGGAGAATTGGTAAGGATTTCACTAGGCCCCAGCAGGTTTGAGATCAAAAGCCCTGGTTAAATGAAAGCCTGTTGGGAAATCTTAAAACCTCTTTGTAATGTAACTTAAAAAAGTTAATACAAAGAGCCCTTAGACTGAAGCCTGTAACAGCATGAACAAAGAGTATATCAAAACTGATTCCATTAAGGGAAGGCAGACAAATAATTTCATTTAATTTAAAGAGAAATCAGATATATCACTCTGCTAAAAACTAAAAAGCATATTAAAAAAAAAAAAAAAACCAAAGAAAACTACACAGATTTTACAATACATACACACAGAGAGCTGTGAATAATAGAAATATATATGATCTAATTATAAATATCTTTCAGAACAGAGATCAGAACATTATATATGCATGTATATGTTTTATGTATCAATTAATTCAATATGTGCATGTCTGTGTATGTATAATTCCAGTATATACCTATTTTTATCATTTATGAGGCCTCACGCTGGGCTTTCAAATCTGCAGTTAGATAGATCTATATATGTATCCAGAAAAACACAGCTGAAAGAGCCCCTACATTCAAACTGACACAAGACATTTTCAACCCAATTAATTAAAAAAGACGGGTGCTCATCAGTCAGCTGGCACAGGATTTTTCTCCATCATATTGCCGAAGTGTCATAGTGTTAGTTGTGCAGCATGTTTGAAACAGAAAATCTGGGACTAGGATTTAGATATCATTTATTATCTGACCTCTTTCTGAGCAGCTCTTACACTTTTAACTCACTGGGAGTTCTGCACCAGAGGCAGGGGGGTAAGAAGGGAGAGACACCAAATTATATAGAATCATTTCTGTTGGAAAAGGCCTTTATGATCATCCTTTTGGTGACATTTGAAGATCTTGTGTTGGATGTCAGCTGCTCATGCGCTGGGGTTTCATGCACCATTAGCACAAAGTAATCTACCTTGTGAGCACCCTACTCACATGGGATGGCTGTGTCACTACAACATCCTTAGGCTGCCAGGACAATGGCTGGGGATCCCTCACTTCACAATGGAGTCAGGTTACTTGGGTGCAGGAATCTCTGGACCCCCTGAGAGGAGGAGAGTGAGGTCCTGTTGCCCCATGGCTCACTCTCCACTATGGAGTCACTAATAATTTTGCACCTTGCACCGCCCAAGAAAGGAAAGAGGGAGGCTGAATTTTATTGCATTGATGAGGTTTTTCTTTATTATCATGGTGGGGGAGATGTGGATATCTCATTACCTGAAAAGCATATTTTCCTGTTTAAGAAATCATATTTCTCTCACAGATTTCACAGGCTGTATAGCTCAAAGAGGGAGATGTATGCATTGTACAAACAAAGGTGAATGCCTGAAAAAATTGCTGTTCATGTTCTACAGGATTTTCTTTTTTTAACTTTTCTCCTTACAATTAAAATCTGACATTTTCATTCAACAATGCTAATCCTGAGCTCATTATGTTCACGTATAGTGGGGGAATGGCATCCACTCACTCTCTAAACCCTGCTTCATGCTACCAACCCATGAAACGTTGCCCCTAAAGCAGGCACAAATCAGTCTGTCCCTGTACTCTCTAAGAACTATTTTTCTGAAGATAAGAAATAGGCAACATATCCCACATGGTGCCTTTCATGCCAGAGAACAGCAATAGTTTGACAACCTACACCAATGTCATTAATTTTATTGTATTCTTTTTTTTCAGACCCCTAAAATACACCACAATTCAAAGCCTTTTAACTATAGGCATCAATATAATTTTATGCCATTTCTGTTTATCTTGGGTGGATCCCACCAAATTAGTGCAAGGACCGCTATTTACCAATAGACCATCATTCTGTGCACAAAATCACTGTGGCATCTGCTGAAGAACTGCCCTTTGCAATAGCAACCCCAGAGAACTGGAAAAATGAATGCCAGATTGAGATAGGATGATGAGGGAAACCCAGGCAAAGGGCATTGATATCTAGGGGATCTCAGTCTCAGAGCTGTGACTGACATACTTGCCCTAGCAACAAGTATCTAATAATCACGAGAGATAAACATCACTTTTGGTCCCTTGTTTGAGAGAAAATACCTCAGAAAGCACCATATCTAATAATATCAAAGGTTGTGGTGGCTTCTGCATTGCTGGCAATTTTTAGACCAGTAGAGGATGAGGTTTTCTGGTTCAAACAGGAATTAATTGAGGCAAGTCATATGGCTTATGTTATACACGTGACACCAGATGATCCAAATAGTCCTTTCTTGGCCTTATAATCTACACATAACCTTGTGGAGGTACTGCTCCCCTGTGGATTAGTGGGAAACCAATGCTCCTCTTGCTTGGATGAGTTTTCTGATTCAAATACCATCCAGACCTGTGTGGCCTACAGGATTTGACTGGATCACAGTCTCAGATGGAACCATTGCCAATTAATGCCAGACATGCAATAAACTGGGTTAGGACACTTCAGGTGCTGGGTGATTCCAGAGTATCATTAAGAAGCTATGTAACAAGCCAGGTCTGAAGAAAAATAATTTTGCTATAATAACACTTACAAATATTATTTTATACTTGCTATCTTTACACTACGTTGCACTGTAAAAGACCCACTTTCAGACACCATAGAGCTCTTTGGCTCTGAATTAATCAGATTCGTTTGCAAGAGCAGGGTATAATTGTGGCCATTTTACAGACCATAAAAATTGTAAGATTCCAGAATTACATGGGTAACAGGACAACCTATTCCCACATGGAAAAGGGAGCATATGTGGCCTTGTCTATCTTGCTTGGATTACAAGGCAGAGAAAATACCTGGCTGAGCAGTGCTCAGGAATTATCAGGTGGATGATATTACAGGAGCAAGCTGGGTCTTTATTTATTTGCTTTATAAGGATGCCTCCGACTTCAGGTTGTTCTGAGTTACATAAACGCTAAGCTTCCTCCAGGCGAGCTCCACAGCCCTGATTGCTCTAAGCCCTTTGTTGTGATGGGTCATTGCCGTTTTCAGAAGGCTGGGAAATCCATGATGAAAAGCCAGGCTGTACCCTTCCAAATGAGAGGCGAGCTCAAACTCAGTCTCCACCTCAAAATCAACTAGAAATATTTCTTAAATGCAGATATCCTTATTTCTGTCCTTATTGCTAACAATGCTTTAACACCTAGGATAATCTGTTATGTGGAAGGAAATGTGTCATTTATGAAGTCAGAAACCACTTCCTTTAGTATCTACAAAAAATTTCTTCTGAGGTTTCCCACTCAAGCACCAATGTTATTTAGATTTACAAGCTGAGACCATAGCAAAAGGTGGAAAAACTTACAGTCATTACATTGATTAATCAGCTGCTAAAATTTGGCTTTTCAGCATGACACCTCTATTCTCTGAATGTGTGGCCTACTGCAATGTAATCAATTTATCTGTGCAGGCTTCAAAACCCCAGGGCCACACAATGCAAAAAGGCAATCTTCTGCCCTCTTTGACCACAATAAGCAACATTACTGAAATCACTGCTTCCATACAAATGTAGCATGACCCCATACTTGTAGTAGCAGGGTATGACTTCATTAAAAATCATATGCTGTGTTAGCGACTTCAAGCTTTTGCAAGGCAAGCCAGCATCACAGCAGCGTATGTCTGAAACTGATAGTAAAATGGATAATGCCTTAAACCCCACCTCTACTGTTATTTACATATGTATCTTCCATCTGACATAGGCTTCCCCTCCAGCACCTTGAATAAATCAGTCCTGAGGAAGTGACTTTAAGTTCAAAGACTGCCATCTCCAAGCCAAAATAGGGGGCTATCAAGTGAGGTGTGCCAAACAGTAAGACAAAACATATGCATTTTTAATATATAGCCTCTCCTTTCTCTGAGGAAGCCAAAAAAAGAGACTCTGTGAAGCTTCAGCCGAAAACAAGTTCAGTGGATTTACACTCAGGCTGCTATTCGCAAAACAAAATTCACAACTTTCCTGTATCTTTGCTAGATGTTTTCCAAGCACTCTTTGAAGCACACTTGCCCCATGCTTGGCGGTCCTATTGACCAGGTGAACTCATCTCCCTGCAGCACTGAAAAAGAAGACGGGGAAAAAAAAATAAAAAAAAATAAAAAGGCCATGAAAGAGAAACAAAAATCTCAATAGCTCTGTATGGAATTTCAGCAACACTTTATTTATTAATGCATATGTAGCTACCATTGTATTCCAGCTCTCAAAGACAGATCTGCAAGGAATAGGCCACAGGCTGATTGACAGCAGCCATAATTCCATACAATGAGACTGTATTAAATTGTTTGATGTGATATGATACTCATCACTTGTAACTGATCAAACATACTGCTGCATCAAACAGTATTACAATACAATCAGGCTGAATATGGTTCCTGCCAAGGCTGTTCATCACACTGCGCACTTCTGTATGAAACATATCTATTAACAGCATCGACAAACTACTCCTATCCAAATTTTCCTGAAGAATTGTACACCATGAAATGTGCAAAAAAATCCACACATAATGCTCTGCAGTTTGAGGCAGCATTTCCATTGGCTGAATGCTTCAACATGAAAGGCTTTGCTGATTTCAGGATTTTTATGGGATAATACCAAAACTTGCAACCTGTCCCCCAAAACAAATATGTAACATTCCAGCTTCCTTTTTTTAATATTACTTGGATTTCTTTTTCTTTCCTACCTGCAAACAAATTGGAAAATTGACTATTTTTTGACCAAGAGTTTAGTTTTCCTATGGTTCCTCCCAGGAGAGCAGCTCTAGCCAGCTAGTTTGCAGGAGGGAGCTGTTTGCTAACACTGACCCTTTTAGAGGCAGGAGAAATAAATAAAAGAAACAAATTCCTTGTCACCACTGTTCCTGCTGCAGTCATAGAGGGTGATATGCTGCAGCCCATGGGGGAAAAGACTCGCTTCAACATTACAACTGTTGGGGCTCTCTCAGATGCAGATTCTTAAATGAGCCTGGGTCTCCAGAGGGCAGAGGTCAGCTGTCCTCAAATCTGTGTGAACGCTAGATTAAGTTTATTAATCTCCCCGCTTTCACTTAAAAACCAAATTATACGATGGTTAAATGTTAATGCCTTGGAGTTTGTGAGATGATGAATGCCCTCAGCTACCACTGCTAGAAGGAACACAAGGTGTTCAGACCCCAGAAGGGCATTAGAAGTTAGTGTGATGCCCCAGGGAATATGTTCTCCTTGTGACTTACCACATGCTTTATGCTTGAAACATGTTTTGTTCGCTGTTCTGACAGCAGCAAATGCAGCCAGCCTCAGACATGAGTGCAAGACGGAGCTGCTGGATGGAAAGCAATCAGCTCCAATTCAGGTGTCAATGATTACCCATTTTGATGTCCAAAGGGTAGAGCAGATATGCCCCTTACATAGGCATAACCTCAACCACAGCTCTTCAGGTAGAATTTATACCTGTGCTTGGTTGTGCTTCAAAATACCTATCTCTCTGCACCAGCCTACAGTGCCCAGGAACTGCACGAAACCAAGCATGCAGTGAACATGGTATTTAGCAACCTTTGAAACTGCTTCTATCAGTGTATCTCATAAAACTACTTCAGCATGTAAAAATGAAGTGATAAATGAGTATGAGGGTTCCATACAATTCCTCATAGACAGGTATGCACACCATAATTGGACATCTGCCCCTTTGACTGCTGTCTCAGCTTGGGAGACCAAGGATCACATAGCCATGGAAAATAGGAAGTAATATGCAGGAATGCATGCCTGGCTTTCTGAAGCTGGTGCAGAACATCTTTTTTTTTTTTTTTCTTTTCTAGTTGGGGTTGTATGCATTTCACATTTATGGATTTTTGCAAACTGCAGTGACAGAAGGTGTCTTTTGTCCTGTTTTTCACTCCTGTAGTGTTAGTATGAGCAGATTAAACACATCACACGGTAGCAAACTGTTGACGGAATGAGCTCCACAAAGATTACTTAAGAAAGGTGTGTAAGGCATTTCCTTTTTCTAATTTAATAATAATTTTTTTAAAAAGCCTTTCAGGATAATAAACTCACTCAGAATGGTACCTTAAAGACTTACTTATGATGGAAAATATCCAGGAAAGGGCTGGAAAGGGTTTTCACACTCTCATGGGCAGTTTTTAGCAGTAACAGCTCAGTGTGGTGCATAGAGCTAAAGAAGCTGTAACTTTCTATCTGGTGTGGCTAAGTAATTCAAGATGCTGCAAGTTAAATGTAACAGTAGAAAGGAAGAAGTTCAAAAACAAAATCCCAGGCATTTCAGTGCAGCGTATAGTATGCTAAATTGTGGTATTACAGAAATTTCAGAGTTTGGCCACAAAACCTTTCATACTGCCCCAGCATTCTGCCAGGGCTGGGTTCCAGCAAACTCAGACATTTTTCCCTTCACCTGTGCTTTCCTCTCCTCCCCCCATCCTGTCTCCCTCCCACACTCCCCATTTGTTAATACAAAACAAAACCTGAGAGAATTATATCCCTTGTCCTGAATGTACCTCTCCATTGATTAAATTAGCGCAACCAAAATGTCACCATGCACCAGGCAAAGATAACTGCAAATCTGTTCTTACCCTCCCCGCACCACCTGAGTGCCACTATTATTCCTTATCCTTGGGGAAAGGACCCCATATGTGAGCTTCAGAAACCACCTCAGTAACTCCAAGCATCATTATCAATAGTAGGATGAACTGCAGCTGGGATGCACTGAGAAGGCACGGTAATGCTCACTCTAATCTCTGCATTCATCTCACTAGCCCTCGCTAGGAAGTTTAAGTACATTTACTGGGGATTCTGCAGCCCTTGAAAGGTAGGAAGACATCTATGAGGCTTGACGTACTAGCTAATTAACTTGGGGTTGGAAAAAAAAAATCTTCTTATCTACTTAACTTCGAGACACCCTCTTTGTTTTGAAGCCTTCAGACTACCTCCTCTTTAAAATGCATGCAGCGTACAGCTCAATAGTATGGACTGTATTATTTTTAACGAGGACCTATTTTAACTTGGACCTAAAACTACTAGCATTTGACAAAGAGGTTTATTTTACAAAGACATTTGCAGAATCAGCTGAACAATAGTCTATAG
This sequence comes from Psittacus erithacus, assembly GCA_009867235.2. Lineage (NCBI taxonomy): Eukaryota > Metazoa > Chordata > Aves > Psittaciformes > Psittacidae > Psittacus > Psittacus erithacus. Next base: position 65,978 of record WYDI02006550.1, read on the forward strand.
CCTGTGTTCTGCAAGACAGGCTACAAAATCATCATGCTTGTTTTCTGTCCTTAAAAATCCAGGAATGTGAATCTATGAATCACTTGAAAATGAACCCGTGAGTGCATACACCCCCCCGCCCCCCCCAGACCTAGAAGGGCTTAAAATAATCTTTCAGGTTTTGTTCCTTGGTCTCTAGAAGGGGAGGATATTTACGCTAGGAGAAAGCGATTGAATTCGTGACTGAAGTAGTTGTGGCACGAGTATTTAATGCAGTTCTTCCAACAGGAACACAGACATGAGCAACTCCTGCAATGCTCCTGCTCAGAATTAAGCCATACTAAAACACCCTGCGAATTTCACAGAGTGATTTTGAATCCTCACCATATTCCTAACAGATAGAACAGTGGCATGATTGACCAAGCTTTTTTCCTTCTTCTTTTTTTAAAGTACACATATGATGATGCATCATAGTTATAAACAGATGGTATTTGGCCTTCTTCCTATTCTCAACATTTGGAATTCCTAAACTATGTGAATTAAACAATAATATTTTATAAACATACAAGGGATTTTGCTCACTGCTTTGTTAACATAGAAATTATACAATGCTGACATTTATTTAAATTTTAAAAAGTAAACAAGAGTGTGTATTGAATTAAAGCAAACGAAAATCAACAGAAAGAAATATGTTCTGCGCGCACATTACCTACAACAGCACGGGCCTTTTTAGGGGAGACATAATGGGATGAAGCACAAATTGTAGCTTAGACAGTCTGATCCTTTGTGCTCAAAAGGCTCATTTAACACCTCGCTGTAAACAACGGATATTTATAACATAATTGGCCAGTTGACCATCAGTTGTTCATTTACTATGTAACCTGCTATTATGGAGTTAAAAGAAGTTCCTTTCTGTTGAGTGAAAGTGTGTTTGCAATTTTAGTACCAACTGGATCCAGTCTAACACTTGTACTTAGTATGAGAAACATTTCCATAATACCAAAATTTGGGGGAATAGGAGTATTCCTGCCAGGAATAGAAGAAGAAAGTATTGGTATTTAAAAGAAGAATTCTGTTTGCCTGGTTTCCTCTTTCCTTTCCATTTTAACCCTTTTTTAGGTGCCTCTCTAGCTGCGCATAACTCAGCTGCACTTAGGTTTTAGTCACTATTCCCAGGTCTGCAAAGAGGTTCTGTGATGAATAAATAATGAATCAGAGATTTTAATCAGTGTTATGATTTTTGAAAAGGCTAATTATCATTGTTTACAGACAAGCCTTTCCAACCTATTTCCTTGTTTTGGCTTCCAAGCTCCAAGGGCTAAGACCCTAGCCCTCACGCCTGTATTTTCTTTCCGGTTTTGGGGGTATTTTTTGTTTGTTTTGGGATGTTTCAGGGTCTGTTTTTTTTGGGTTTGTTTTTTTTTTCTTTTGAGTGCGGACACCCAAACCGGAAGAGATGGAGCTGGAGGCGTGCATGACTGAGGGGGCTCCTCACCCGCGGGAAGGCCACCGGGGGCGGGGGGGGGGGGGGGGGGGGGGGGGGGTTGCCGGGGGGGGGTAGAAG
>WYDI02006550.1:67620-86284 GCA_009867235.2 Psittacus erithacus
TATACCAGAGAAAGTATGGGCTTTCAATGCATGCAAAAGTACTAAATAAAGTTGTTTTTGCTTACTTTTTTTCCCCCCCCCCCCCCCTTTTTTTTTTTTTTTCTTACAATATCTTCCTCGACTGGATCTTGGTGCAAAGATCTGATTTAAAAAATAGAAAACATTTATGTTTGCTAGGTGTTATCATCTGTGCCAACCAGTTGTTGCAGTACTCGAGTCTAAACACTTAATACCTTGGACACTCAGGTTTTGAAATCCCTGATATATCAGCTGTGACTAAAGTATCTTAAGAGCACTTTTTACAAGTACTCTGTTCTCTGTACAAAGCTTGTGATGAACTTTCTCAGAAATGGTAAAAAGTCCATTCACACTTTAACCAGATCTAGAAAATCCCACCCCATTTTCTGCATACTGTGTTTTAGCAAGTCCTCTAAGAGATCTGCAAGATGGAGAGTGACAAATAACAGGCATCTTTAGCAAGTAATTTTCTTCTTCATGCTTCAGAATTCCTGCAGTCCTAAAGGTAAAGAAATTTATTTCTCTATTTATCCTACAAGAAGCCTTCCTCTATGAATTCTGGTAGCCATCATTCTTATACATTTTTTTCATTCTGCCTATAGAACATTATCTACAGGAATCTAAATAACTAGTAGCACAGATTTGCAGCAACTTAACTGTGTCTTTAAGTCACGAGTGTAATAAACCAATCTATAGGATGAGCTTATTCATAGATTTCATGTATGTAGCCACCTACCCCTCAATCCATCACTTGGGCAGTCCGAAAATTTGAGTCTAAATCGGTATTTGATGGACTGCCAAGTATTTCTTCATTCAAAATACTATACCTAGAGCCTCTGTCAAACCCCTTGTATATTATTTTAAACTCTCTGAATGACAAAACCATGAAAAAGTTGAAAATATGATGGATTCACTACTGCCAAAGTTTTTTCATGTGTAGTCAAGTAAATTTCAGCCATTCAAGAACTGCAAATATGAAATGCCAAGGAATGCTGTAAATTAACATGATCTGAAACTGTGCATTAAGAATTTAGAAAATAGTGATGATGTTAATGATATCATATAAACCTAGAATAAAAGACAAACATAGAGATTTAGATGTTGGATGATGAAGTAATTGAAGTTGACAAAGATGATCAGAGTTAACAAGGCTGTATTGTAACTTCTTTGGAACTATGGGAACTTAAAATAAATGGTTCAGTAAACACAGTGATGAAGAATGAAGTAAACAAACTGTGAGCTGAAAATTTCATCAGAAGTCACTTGTATTTAAGCATGAGCTCAACAAATTACCTGGAAACAGCTGGAACTTTTTCTAAGTATAGGGTGTTGAGGCAGTTTGTAATCCACTCTATTCATTCCAAAACATGACGGCACACTAAATGCTGGAAGCTGAAAAATTGTTTCAACAAGCACAGTTAGTATTACACCTCTGCTAACACTATCACTAAAACATGACTGTCTTTCAAAGAAAAAGAAATAGCAAGTGCATGAAAAAATACAGGTCTTGAGTCAAGTCATATAAAAGCAAAGGTAACAGTCTCACTGAGATCAACAACTCTTAGTTCATTAACATCAGTAAAGTGTAACACAATATACTATTTATTTATTTGTATCAATGCAGATATTAATTTGCTTATTAGTATTTAGTTTAATTGCACACTTTGGGGCTGTTGTGATCTTTCTCATAGATATTATTGGAAAGATAGAAAATAATAGAATTTATCAAATAAAAAAATAAAATTAAGTAGGAAACAGTAGAAAATTAGATTTTATATGTATATTAATCCATGTATTAGAGTGCTACTGGGATACACTTCCAATATTTCAGGTAAGTTCTATACCAATATGAAAGATGTCGTACTTGTGAGGAGTTTTACAGTGCTAAGAAGATACTATGAAACAGTCAATGAGCCAAAGGACAGACTATATAGACTGAAGATAATTATCTCAAAGACTTCTATATAATTCAAAGAAAATATTTGAAGACTAAAAGCTCAACAATATTCTGTTTTGCTTCAAAAATAGTGACAGAAAGGTAGAGTTCAAAACATGCCTATGAAGCACTGCACTGTGAGCCTCATAGCAATAGTTCTTTCTGTTATTTTTTTACCATATCATCATGTATATCATCCATGTGATACAATGCATTTCCAATATCAATATTAATACTGACCCTAGAAGAATTCGGTAAGATGTCCATCTTTAATAGAAACTATAACTATCCTCTACCATTTGTCAAGAGCTCCTACTGGTTCACAGCCTTTGCAGTCTTTAAACTTACACAGGTCTCTTTTTTCCAGTAACATATGGTTGTAACTCAAACACAAGGTAGCTTGTTTCAGTATGCATGTAATGATGTGCTTTTTTGGGGATAAGAGAGTGAGATGAAGCAAATCAAGCAGCTGCTTACTGTACAGAAACTGCCACATGGGTAGACACTATCTCTCCTGAACATCTGTTTGGAATTTATCATCAGCACCCTGAAAAGAAATTTTAGACTTCAAGCCTGTAAACATTCCTATTCTTTGCTTATAAGCTACCCTCTCAAGACTGCACATAGTTTCTCCGACATTCAATACTATGGGTAGTATTATTATTATCTGGTTTTGAGATAACATTAATTCAATTATGTCCTCCTATGGAGGATAATAGGATCATAGAATAGTTAGGGTTGGAAAGGACCTCAAGATCATCAAGTTCCACCCCCACTGCCGTGGGCAGGGACACCTCACACTAAACCATGCCACCCAAGGCTCTGTCCAACCTGGCCTTGAACACCGCCAGGGATGGAGCATTCACAACTTCCTTGGCCAACCCCTAATAACATAATGAAGAGATTTTATGTCAAATAACATATATTTCTCCATGGTATGTTGGTGCATGAGATGTTGTTACATATAATCTGTAAAATGTCCTGTGTGATTGTAACTAAACTTGCAAAAGCGATAATGTTGCTAGCTTTGTAGCGGGCTTGGCCTCTACAATTTTGCTTTCTGCTGAAGTAAAAAGAAAACCAAATACATAAGTACGGTCTTCCTCCCCATCTTTCTACCCCCAAAAATGTAGCACTGTCTTAGCTATCACAATAGGATAGGAGGTGAAAAAATGCAAAACCTCCTGGGCTAAATCATGTAAGGCTTTAAATATTTTCATCAACACTTTGACTTGCACATAAAAGTGAGTAAGCAGCTCATGCAGTGTTTCATTACTGATGTAAAATCTGTAAAAAATGCTGCTATGAAAGCCAGTATTTCAAAATTATTATTGTAGCAGAAGCTTTTTCTGTAGACTCACTTTGTAAGGGGAGCAGACATAAGGTTTACTTTCAAATACCTCTCCATGTTGACTCCTCCTCATAATTTGAAACAGTAGGAGTATGTGTCATTATCTGCTGAAGAAAAATCACACATGATCTGTACAAGTATAATAATACATTACCATTTCATTGTCATCACAATGCGATTGTAGGTGTGCGCAGAAGTACGTTGAATAGCAACAGTTGTTTCTTTATACAATGTTGGCATTTAGTGGTAGGATGGTTTGAAGGGTAATCTCAAGATCTAAGAGGAGTATTTTGTGATTTAGTTGAAGTGCTCAGATTTTATAAAAAGTAGGATATTTGTATCAACAAATGTTAGTTATGCCATTCTGTTTCCATGGCAGTCATGTTAAGCATAACTACCTATTCCATCTGTGGTAAACACGTTTGCAGATGTGTTACAGGCTTAATGCTTTTATCCTTTTCTACCACTGCACAGTGTCAAATGAAGCTCAAATACTTCCTAAGAGCAAAAGTTACTACCTGGTCCCCTAGGACACCTCACAGTGGAAGCAGGACACATGACTTCAACAAAACATTGTCTCCTGAAAAAGACATAGAACTGAAAGAAGCATAAAGAGCACACTACACAGAACTATCTCTGACTCTAGGTTCACTACAGCAGGCCAAGTCACCACTGAAGCCAGCCACGCGTCTGCTTCTTCTGCCATTCAAAAACCAAGAACCGAAGACAGCATTGGTTGCTGGCTGCATAATATTTCTATGTATCTCTATCTTTGTTGTATTTGATTTATGACATTGCCATGGCACTAAAATATTTTGTCTGATCTGACTTTTCAGAGAAAGTCTTGAAATATTTCACAATGTGGTATGCAACATCACTTTTTAGTGAAACAGTGGTACAGCTGAACAGGTTTTTTGTATTGTCGCAAATTATGCAACAAGCTGATTTTGTTGTCTTCTTACTGCAGCCTCCAGTGACATGATAGGGAGTTTCAATATATCAAGTTTAAATCTGTCTCCTGATTTGCAGAGGTAATCTTTCACCATCCAAAAAAAGACCAAGAGTCTGAGAATTAACGTTCTCAGTTAGATATAAGGGTTTCTTCCTTAGATATGTGGAAGAAGTTCTTTAATGTGAGGGTGGTGAGGCACTGGAACAGGTTGCCCAGAGAAGTAGTAAATGCTCCATCCCTGGCAGTGTTCAAGGCCAGGCTGGACAGAGCTTGGGGTGACATGGTCTAGGGTGAAGCGTCCCTTCCCATGGCAGGGGGTTGGAGCTAGGTGACCTTAAGATCCTTTCTAAACCTAACAATTCTATGATTCTTTGATTCAGTATGTTTCCTGTAGATTACCCCACAGTAGCAGATCTCTCATGCAGTTAAGTAATCTATAGAATACAACAAAGAGGACATGTCCTCCAGTGATACACTTCAGGCTTAGTAAAATCTCAGATATACTCCAGAATCTGCAAAACTTGACCAACTTGCCTATTGCTTAATACACTTCTGTGCCTTCAAAGAGCTGTTGCTGTATTTGCCTAACACATATCACATCACCTTAAGCCTTCTTGTCTTCTATCTGAACAAGTATCGAGTAAAAGCAAGACACTAACACATCAATCAAAATAGACAGACCTAGGTCTTCTTCCTCCTATTCTTATCCTACTCACTCCATATTTTTCTTGCACAATTAGGATTTTGTCTAGCTTCCAGTTAAGCATGCTGCATTTTAGCATCAAGCTAGCATACATAAAGCCTTTCTTTTCTGAAAAATTAAACCTTTCCTGTAATAATAGGGGAGTTGTTCTTTTTGTGTGGCTTGGTACATTTTCGAAAACAATTCTGTACTACAGAAAATTGTCATAACATTCAAAATAAAATTGTAAATATTCAGCTGCTCTCCTAAGGGCACAAAACAACTAAAAAGATTTCATAGTCCTATAAATTATTCAGCTGTTCAGAAGAAAATACTGTGGAACATATCGAGTTGAGTTGTGCTCAATAGCTGCAGGATTTTACAGCTACCAGTAAGGGAGCAGCTTGAGAACTTGCTCTTGGGTGCCTATAGCAACCATCAATAATACAAAAGTCCCCAAATTATCAACATTGCTGCAATTTTCTAAGTATATATGAAATCAGGTTGTTAAGGGAAAAAAAGGGGGGGCCTGATGTGTTGAGGGAAAAAATCTTACAGCAGAGAAAAATGAAGAAAAGGAGCTGGTAACAGACTAAGGGAAATCTATTTTGTTGCTAAAACATACATTCCTGGAATGGGAAGGTAAGTGGCAGATTATTAACATGAAGTGGTGAAAGCACGATGTTATGCGAGCCAAATTGCCTGGTAGTGCTAAGGATGCAATTAATTTTGTAAAATGTTATGCCAGAATGACAGAAAATTATCAGAGAAGTTTAAGAACTGAATCATGTGCCAGAAAACAGCAGTGGAATAGGAAATGCTGAACAGCCTGGTATTAGGTAGAAAGAGTAAGGAAAGAAAAAATGCCAGAAAAAAATGGAAAAAGAGAGCTGTAGGATGTAACATGCCTTTTTGTGGTGACATTTTTTGCAGTGCACCTGTTTCTCGCTGTTTTTTAGCAGAGGAGCCCTTTCCCAAGGTTGAGTTTCAAGTAAATAAATAATGTGCATTGTGACATATTTTGCTTATTCTCTGTCTTTTCCAAAAATGAATTATCACAGAATTCCAGACTGGTTTTGGTTGGAAGGGGCCTTAAAGTTCATCCTGCTCTGACCCCCTGCCATGGGCAGGGACACCTTCCACTAGACCAGGTTGCTCAATTATATATATACAATTTTTTCTAAATCCTTAACCCTGACTTTGCTCAGGAGTACTGCTGAGGCTTTATTCCAAAACAGAGCTCATTTTACAAATATTTCATTCACTTGTCCCTTTCTAAAAATGAAAGAAGTCATCTTTCTCCCTGTGGGCCCTTATATACCTTTAACTATTGCACTGGGAGCCTTTTCCCACATCTACCATGCAAACAACCTTGGAAGTACTTCAGACTACATTTTAAATATTTCTTACCCATTCTCAGTAAGAAAGTTACCTAAATACAGAGCTCCTTCTGATATTTACACCAGAAAAATGAGCATGGTTAAAAATGCCTGTTGGTTCTTTTTAGTTTGAGGGGGAAACAAACAAACAAACAAAAAAATTTCAGTTTTCAAAACATTAAGTGTCTCAGTGTCATAACGATCAGCATCTTTACAATTATGGTCTGACCTCAAGATACATACTGCACACTGTCTGTGATTTGCCTCCTTCTCCTCCCATGATTTTGAAATACTAAAATTTACTACTATATATTCATTTATTAAGATTTAACTACTTAATCTTTACTTTCTTACTGCATGACTCAGAGGGGAAGTCCTGCTAACACTACAGTAATAAAAAAGATATTAAGGCTTTCATTGACTTCAAATATTTCTATTGACTTGCTCCACATATTATATAAATGTTCTATCATTGTTAAGGTCTTTTTCTTTAAAGCAGGGGTACTTTGGAAAGTCTAGTGGCATTCCCTTATAATATTTTTGAGAGAGACAGCAAAATGAAAAAACCCTAAACTTAGAGCCCATTTTATAGAGCACTCTGATCACCTGAAATTTTGAGACTCAAAAGAGTCAGCGTCAATTACTTTTCCAGCCATTGTTCCTGTAATTTAAGATTTACTACAACCATTTTTATCTTTTTAACTTGAATACCAAAGCCAAGAAACGTCATTGAAAAAACCCTAATAAGTTATCCACTGAAGTGGAAACTGGTTTCTAAAACATTTTTTATTAAAAGAAAGCTTGTTTGCATTAGAAATAGCTGCTAAACAAAACTGCTGCAGACCCTGACTTTACAAAGTCTGCTTTGTAAAGCACTTTCAGCATAGCTGCAGCACAGCTTCAGGAGGGACTAAAGATTTCAATCCAGTATGCACTGTAAACCACTCTACACAAGTTATGTATAGTACTTCTAGTGCTGCATTCCTCCAGCCTTCTAGGCTGACTCAGATTTACTCCTAGTTTTGTACCTTCTGAAAACCTTCAGCTGCGACAGCATGCAGATCAACGGTGATAACTTCCTCCAGCTAGAAAGAGATGGGGGAAAAGAACAAATGCATGCAAAACTCAGGGAACATACATTTGAAATAAACAATAAACCCCACGATCTTAACATTTGTCTGCAGATACTCAAGTTTAATCCCACAAGAAATTCTGGAACCAGATGGAAAAGAATGAAAGCAGAATTTTGGCCTCTGCCTTGGGTAAAAATAACCTCAAGGCCTGGAGACATCCTAAGACTTCCAGAAGCTGGATTTCAGTTATGCTGAACGTACAAAGGTGTTTTACAAAATAGAGCAGGCATCCCTGCAGCCCCTAACACCTCTTTGGTTTGGACTTTCTCCAACAAAAAGTTATATAGCCATCTTCAGCCATGGTAGCAAAAGCTTATAAAGAAAAACTGACTGAAATCTGAGAAAGGCAAAGAAAGGCAGTCTGTTAGCTTGTGATGCGGAATTATTTCTACTCAGGAATGCAGAGGGAAAAACGCCAGGGTTCTTGCTTGACTGACCAGATGATTAACTCAGTCACACCTTCAAAAAGCTGCTGTTTCCAATAATACTACATAAGCATAACCAAGAATAACAGCCAGGACCAAAGGCTCTGGATTATATGTAAATATAAGACACTAACCAAGGTTAATAATCAGCACAGAACAACGTGTTGTGTAATTTTACCTTGCACTACTGAGGCAGAATTAGCATTATTAAAATAGAAACCTATACATTTACTGAGAATGAATATGGAAAAACTGTATTTCTCAATAATCCAGGATCCTTAAAGATCCATGAAATATATACCCCAGGCCTTCTGGATAAGAGGAGAAGGAGGAATGTTCTTCTGTTGTTCCTGACACCACAGAATACTGTCAACTCTTTCTGAAAAATATAATCATGAGGCATGTCACAGGGAATGCTGTAGGCTGAATGCCGATTTCTGTAACACAGGCATAAATCCAGAGGAATTCCATTGACTACTGCTGTGAAAAGAAGTTATCTACTACAAGTCTATCTAAAATTGTTAAGACTAAGAAAACAAGGAAGTATAGTAGTAAATTGACATAAATCAGTTGAGTAGAACAAATACAGCTAAGCACAAAGAATAGGTAGAATAAATACTTGACAACGAAACAATCCTATATTATGAAAAAACAGTTGATACTCTGAGAAAGTCAAGCCTGTTGCAATGATGGGTGCATCCACAGAGCATAAACTGGAGTTAACACCCGTGTCATATTCAGCTTTTGACAGAATTATTGTACAGTCACCGTAAGGCTGATACAAGTGTTGATCCACGTGTGATTGTGTGCAGCAGTGTAAAAAACCTGATTTGTTCCTGTATACCTACCTTTTGCATGCATGCACAGATCTGAAAATATGTATTTCTTAATTGTAGACAACAGATTTTCCTATCTTAATATTACACTCATCAGGAAGGTTCATGTAGTACTAACAGAGGACTTTTCAATATTTCAGTATCTAGGTTTTATTCATTTATTTCCTAATAAATACGAAAGTGCCAAGTCATTTTATAGACAACAAAGATTTGGCAGTGGTACAAAATGCTTATAAATGACAACTGTGATGCTATAACACAGCACACTTGGACAGTTTCGATTAAGTAAAATTTTATGGGGCAGAGCTCCTCATCTGCACATCATCTATAGGTTAAACATTCATGACTTATAGGAACACTTAATGATAGGAGTATTAGAAAATCTCAATGCAAAATCGTGATCTAAACAGACTTGGTTTAGTGATGACAGGCCACAGACAGTGAAAATGAAGGAATGCTAATCCTCAGCCAAGAAAATAAAAGAATTTATCTGGAATGTAGCACTGCTATATAAAGAATTATCCTTTACTTGAGCAGAAAAAAATATTTAAGTTGTAAAACATAGTGTTCCTATTGTTACACACTTATATGAAGAACCCAGTAGCATTATGGAATAAGAGTAGAAGCAACATATTAACAGCAAAGGCAGCACATCAATTAATATTTCCTCAAGTGTATGACAGATTGCTCAAAGAAAAATGGTGCTTCCACTAGAATTAGAAATAATTAGAACTAGTTATTCAATTAAGAATATTCCACATTATGGAATATATATGAATATATGAATATTAAGTCTTAACCTTATGAAGCATATGCCCATTACAAACCATTAACTTTTTCAGTTTAAATACAGTTTTCCTCAGCAGCTCTAATGATCAGTGGCAGACAGATTTAAAAAAAACAAAATGTATTTGCCTTGCTATTGAGGCAAAAGGGAACACACACAGAGGAAATATGAAACAGGGAAAAATAGAGTAGAAATAATTACCTTTTAACATTACGTATTGAAGGAATTGTAACATGTACATGCCAAGGGTAACATTATCTTGATGTTACGAAGATGGAAAATTTGGAGGGAACAGGTATGTATTTCATACAGTTAAAGGAACATGTTACAAAAAGCATTATCTGCAGACACATATAATAATGACAAAAAATCATCACTGCAGAGTTTTGGAACTGGAGCAAAGGCTTTATTCAAAGCAGGCTGCACGGAGACTGAGAAATCAATGGAGTTCAAGGGCCTGGACTGAGGGCTGCCTACAGTTCTTACTGTCTTCAGCAACACTAAAGGCCATTCACTAAATTAGAATCTGAATAAAATTAGGATCAAAGGACTGACATCACAGGCAGACATACAAACTCAGAAGAACTGTCACCTCTGAACTTGACTTCCCCTTTGCCCACTGGCCCACAGCAGGAGCTGTGGCTCTTTATGCTACTACCCCTCAGCAATGGTCCAAGAACTGAAAATGTGAAGGATGGCAAACATTCCTTTCTACTTGTATGGCAGTAATGGAAAACACAATCTGTAAGGGGAGTATAGGCTAGAAAGGTCAGAGTAGAGCACAGCTGGAAGACTGTTGCTTTACAGTCTTTGTTGGTAGAAAAGAAACCAACAATTAGTAAGACTGCACTGATGAAACTCAGAGAAAAATCTTAACCCGAGAGCTAAGATATTCTCTGGTCATTAATCGTTGAGGCATTTGTGAATTTCATCACAATAACATTAAATTGCCTTTGAATATATTAATTGAAACACCCAACATTGCAAACATCAGTATTAAAAAAACAACACTGAACTTCTCTTCTGAACAGACACCTGTGTCATCACAGACATCCTGGCCCTACATTTAAGTTACTTAGTCCCAACCGTATAGCTGTCTCATCATCTGCAGTGCAGCCACCCCACTCCATGAAGGATCAGCTGGTATATGCAGCCTAAAGGAAGTACCTAAAGCTCAAACATACCTGCCTTTCCTTTGAGTCGATTTCATGTCTGAAACTGTGTTAAAACTTTGATATTTGTTTATGATTTTGCAATACAGACTGAAGAAATGGTAACCATTTATTAAAACTAAAATATCAAGATAAAACAAAGAAAAAAATAAATAAATCTTTAGACCAGTATGAGAAAAGAATCCTGTCAGAGCCAAGTGAGGTTCTTCTCTGTAGTTTCTTGGCACTACTGGCAACTTTCCAGTATATACTGACATCCTTGTCCTTATACTAAGTATAACAACAGAAGTATTCCCACCTTTAAAGCCATCTGTGAAGCTTGTGGTATGGTAGATGGACAGATTCCTTCAAAGCAGAACCTAGATCTCCTTAATCTTCAACTTTGACCAAAGATACTTTTTCTCTCTTAATGAATTGACTTGCTGTTTGCTTAAGCAAAGAACTAGATGTCTTAAATGCTCTGGGCATGTCAGAAAGATATTGCCTCCCAAGATGGCAACAGAATCAAAAAAGAATCTGCTGGCAAGCTGCTCTGAATAGATCCTAGGCAGCTTGTCTTGTGATGAAGCTAACTTCAGCGGAAAGCTAAATATCAAGGCTACACAAATCCCTTTTATTCACATAAGCAGGAGCCAATAACAAAGTCATCCTAAATTCAAAAAGGGAGACCAACTCACTGTAGCTGTGAAAATTTACCTCTATTCTTTATTCTTCCATATAGTGAGAGAAATAGATAGCCATTATATTCATTAATATGGCCAGGCACAGCAATAAAGCAGTGCTGATTTTCACTGTTAATAAACTGTTAACCCTAATGACTACCAGGGTTTTAACACAAAAATTTTCCAAATTATTTTATTTAGAAAACTAATTAATGAAGACAAGAAAATGCTGGTCCAGAAACTGAATTAATGATGGTCCACTGAAATAGTAGTTGCATAATTTACTTCATTCCTGCCAACAGATCCAAAGTTGATAAGATCCCTCAAGCAAACAGAATCCTGAGGCACAATCAAGTTTAAATTTAAGTACAGGATTATGTTCAGTCCACTATTTGATTAACTTAATCCTGATCTTTAGAACTGCCTTCTTTCACCAAATCATTCCAGACCACTGAGCTGCCAAGAAATAGCTTCTGAAAGTGGCAGTTACAGACAGAAAAGAACATTTTTCACTCAATGAAATCCAGGGCCTTCCTTAATTTCTGCCCCCAGTTGAACTGGTTTGATTAAAGTTTTGGTCCATTTTCCTTTAATTAGCCAGAGCAGCTTAAGTTAATTATTATTCTTAAGTATAGGAGCAGTACCAGGAAGGTCCATGCAGGCATTATACACATGAAATTTAAAAAAGTAAAGTTTAGTCTAAAGATTTTTTCAATCCAAGTTACAAAGCAAGAGGCACCTAATGTATTATTGACTTAGTTTCATTGATAAAGGCTTTTTTAAATGCAATCCACCATTTAAAATCGAGTAACATAAAACCTGTCAGGGGCAGTGCTGCAGAAAAGACTCCACATGAAATTCTGTCTCATGATGGCGGGTGTTATGTTAGAAGGGCAGCGCTGTTCAGACACTAGCCTGGAGCACTCATTGCTCTTCTCCTGATGACAAGGACAGAGTCTGTACATGAACCTGGCTCAGGGACAGAAAGGCAAAAGCTTTCAGTTACCCGCCTTCAGCACCTATTTGCATAGAGCTGAATACAATCTAGTACACATTTAGTTACAAGCATCTTCTGAGTTACCCAACTGAGTTCCAGTGAGCTATTATTCCCTGGTGTAAATATAAGCAAAATTTGGTCTTAATCGTGCATGCGTTGTCTATGCTGCTAGAAAATACAGGCACTTCTCAGGGACAACCGACCTGTTCAAAGTTCCTGGCATAGTATTTACCGTCAAAGCAGTTGTATCTGCTGACCTAATTTGCCTTTGATGGTTACATCACTTCGAGACAACCGAGGACAAATCCCAGTTTCCACCGCTACTGTTTCAAGCTGTTTGTAGCAAGCACCAGTAGGTAACAAGCCCATGCTGCGCCATCACGGCAGTGCTACCTGAGGAAGAGCCGTACACCTTGTTTTAGCCAGAATGAGCACCTGCGAACTGCCAAAGAATCAGGGGGAACTTAAGTCTCCTATTTCTTTAAGTCAAATACATATAAGAAGAGGGAATACTCTCCCTCTTCTTGTACATAGATACAGCATTTATTTTTTTCTACCAACCATGATTCTTTTCTCTCTTCCTAACTGGTGAACCAAAGTTAAAAACCTCAGCTTTTAATTACTTTTCCCTCCATAGCTGCTATCTTTTTTTTAATAATGGAAGAGTTTACTTGCTGGACACAGCAATTCTGCTTTATACTGGGTAGCCATACCATATTATATATTGTAGCACACAGCTTGCTTATTTTACTGTAGCAATTGCAGCCAGCTAGCTAATATGTTAAAAAAGACTGTCCCCAAAAAGAAACCATATATGAAATTTCTGGGACAGAAGCTGTATGCTAGTACAGTCTGGAATTAAGCTTACATACCACACTTGTAAATTAGTGGGAAGAGGAAGCATATCTGACTATAAAAATGTATTCCTTTTAATATAAGAGGCTCTCTTACATTTATTCTTAAACAAATGTTTTCCCTTCTGGTTTGTATTGAGAGCTTGGGATTCCAGGCTGTGAAGTTTAAAAAAGCTGACCTTGAAAATGCAGTCACATTTATTTTTGAATGTTAGTTTAGTTTCACACCCTAAAAGTGGCTTCCTGCCTTCCAGATCTCCTGAATGCTGCATGACCAGCCATGCCTGAATTTGCTGCGCAGCTCTGTTCAGGCTGCACTACAGCCATTAAACTGTCCACTTATGGCTTGAAATGCAACAGAATTCCATTTTACGAAGCCATGGTGCTTTGCTAATCACTCTCCTTCACAGAAATGATGATCTGCTTTTTCACACACCTTGCAGCTTTTAGAGGTGACAGGCCAGCTCCCTGCAGCAGGTTTTCTCCAAGAGCTTTCTCAGCGTTGGAAGAAGGACATTTCTGTACCCCAGCAGGCTTCATGCAGCACTCTCACTGGATTCACACCCAGGGAGGTATTTCAAAGACCCACCTAGAAGGACCTTTTCCCATTAAAAACCTGAAACAATCTTTCTAAAAGTTTGGCATGTTCTGTGAAGAATAAGCACAGCGCTCCCTTGCACCCTGCTAAGCTGTGAGAAAGTCTGTTCATTAAAGCAATCTGTCAGGCTGACGTTAAGGGTGAAGGGGTTGCTCTGTGCTCACAGCAACTTGTAACATTTCCATGAACCTTCTCTAAGAATAGTACTATTACTATCTACGCAGTAATTTTGATAGGCACCGCAAGAAGCAAAACCGTGAGTATATATACACACAGTGTTCCACAGGGAAATGTGGGATTATATCAATAACGTTGATACAGCTGGACTTGTGAAGTACGTACAATACTCAATGCAGGCATTAACTTTATGCTTTCAGACTTTCCCAGACACTAAAGATGATGAGCTAAAGACACTTGGATACAAATAATTCCCAAAAATGGCTGATCAAGCACATAACACTTTTTTAGTTCCTGAGATTTCCAGCTAGCTGCAAGCCCTGCACATTTAAGTTTCAGGTAGCTGTGAAAGAATCAACAGCACATAACATTTTACTTTGTTTCTTTCACATATGACCCAATTCAGAAAGGCTTATTTGGAAAATATTTCCCCATCTTACAAAAGGACTTATTCAGAGTCCAAATGGACCATATCCTCACCTCACATTTGGCATCATGTTTCACATGTAGCATCACATTTAATCAAATTGAAAATTCCACTGTCTTAAATAGAGTTTCTCCTGATGTGTACTAGTGCAGTTCACAGTTAAGGAATAAGCTCAGACAGCAAAATCAGAATACAGTTTACCTGTTTGTGCCTGTCAACATAGGCTGTTATAACCTACATTCTTAGCTTATCCCAATTATGAAGTAAAACAGGCTCACTTAAGCTCAAACTGAAGAATGAGAGGACAGAACATAGCTGAAAAAGTTATTAACATTGGAGGTACTAGCCATCACCTGCAGGTGCTACGGAGCACCACTATTAAAATAAACAGCAAGAAATCCCCCTCCACCACCAAATTCTCAGGGAACAATTACTGCATCTCCTATGAGAAAAAAGGAAAATAATCATTAATGATCATATTTTGGTGCTAGACAGAAAAAACTGCTGCTGCTGCTGCTTAAGGGCTTTTTAATTTGTTTTTACTGCGCATATCTCCAGAATATACCTAGTGAAATAATAGTTATTTCAGCCCTTTCATAGAATCAATACTTTTTCTTAGCCAGCTGCAGTATTTACATGGATTTATTAGATCCAAAAGTCTGTATAAGGTTTTTAATAAAAACCACACTTCTCGAAGTTTTACATAACCATGGCATTTGAGGTAGGACAGAAGGGTATAGTAGCTTATGCTGGAGTAATTGTAGTACAGCAAACATTTCCAAAGTGCTCAGACTGCTGATACTGGAGCCATCAGAATCCAGCACTGCTGCACCTTCTAAAGCATGGGGTCAGGAAACCATCAGCAACCAGTGGCATTGGGAAAATTAGTGTTACATCAAAGTGAAAATATTTGAAAAAAGGAAACCTTATTGAGAAGAAGAAAAAAATTAGTCAGCAGTCCCCCTTAATGCTTTCTTTGCACAAAGAACCTCCCTTTACAACTCTCACTACTTCTCCCTTTCTCTACACACATATTCAAAGCAAAACACGCCTATAGTCTGCCTGTCTTCTGGCTGTAAACTCTACAGATGCCAGAGAGCTGTCTGGCCAGGGAGAGCTGCACATCCTGCAACCTCACCCTGAGGGTGAAGGAGAAATACATGCCTAAGTAACCTTGCTGCAAAAGATAATGCTACTGAATGGCTTCGGCCAAAACATTTGCCAGGGTGACATTGCTGACAAAAGTGCTTTTACTTAGTGTGTTCTCCAGCAAAGGTCTGGATGTAAATGGCATGCTTCAAAGGAAGGGGGAATCTTGTGAAACCTTTAAAATACATCTCTAGATATTCTGAGAGATTACAAATCATCTGGGCAGTGTGGGGGTGTCATTAAAGATGTGCAATGTGGGATTGATGCAGCACATCTGCAAGCACATTGATAACAGTGTTTTTATAAGTTTAATTCTGAATACCCAGAAACTGAGTCTTTATGTAATAAGCCATTACATTAGACCCTTCTAAAGATACGAACATTAGAAATCAGGGCTTTCAGGTTCACTTGCCTTTAGCTCACGATGAAATACTCAGTCTTTGTTTCATTCTTACCCCAAGTAGGTTCATATGAGTTCATTTAACTCCACTCAAATAAATGGACGCTGCCAGCTGATAGTTCAGGATCATGTTCCTTTATTAAAAGGGCACTTCTAAACATCAATTTATTTTGCTTAATAAAACCAAATGCTATCTAGCACAATATTTTAGCTTCTCAGAATAATGCATTTAACTACATGAGGGTTGTAATTCTCTCCATAAAGACAGACTGGGAACAGTGAGATCCACAGCAGGTAGGAGAAATCAGCTTCGCAATACCGACAGCAAAACGCTTCAAAATCTCAGCATGGTAAACTACACAGTACACAGGCACAGAGCCAAGCATGTATCCTTTAGAGATCTCTGTATAACATACAGAAATATGAGAACAGAACATTCTCACTTATTCTAACAAACTGGCATAGACCCACTATACATGGAAATTAATACCTACCACACTCAAAAGCCAAGCAATTTTTTAGCCATTTTACAGCTCCCCATTATAAACAGCACCAGTGCTGCAGACAGCCTATGAAAAATACTTATTGGAACTTTTAGGCAATAATAAATAACCTTCAGTGGGTAGCATCAGTTATGGTATGATTTCATACTGGGCTGAAGTTGGTTTCAAGACTAGAAGTATTTATAGATGGCTGGCTACAAACATTGAAAACAAACACAGAATTAAAAATTGTTAGTGTTTTCTGGACAGGGTGGTCTTTTTCAAAAGCAAATGCGCAGCAGTTTATTCCAAAGCACTTAGAATAGCTCCTGGAGCTGGTGTTTATAAAATCTGAATAAATCTGACACAAATGGAAACTTTCTGCTTTCAGTTACACAGGTAAAGCCACTGTAAAGAGGAGAATTTGTCCTGAAGGAAATATACCATGCCAACATAGGAAAGGGTCTCAGAGCTAGGCATAAACTAACTGGACCTAGTTCTGTTCTCAGCTATGTACACTTACCCGTGTTTCTGCAGCACAAAAAATCCTGACACTTCTTAAAGAAAAAGGGCATTTGAAAACCCAGTGTCAGACTTTTTTTTGTTGTTGTTGTTGGGTTTTTTTGCTATCAAAAACTTCTTCAAGGGTAAGGTATATAAATACAGCAGGCATGTTTTGGTGGCATATTTCCCCAGCTGCAGTCACCCTCTTGAAACTCCCTCAAGTTTAGGGAGAAACTGCAGGAAATGACTGATAGAGCTCAATATTATTAAAAATACTAACATAAAGTATGTATGATTAATACAGTCCATGAGCTGCAGTTTATGAAAGAACATTTCTTACTGTAAATGCAGACAGCATCAGATTTAAACCGACTGCCAAAAGATAACACAGTTTAATTTTAGGAAATCATATTTCTTTCCATTCAGCCTGTACAGCCTAAACCAGACCCACCAATAAATAAAGGCAGGTATGTCACCTTTCTCCTCAAAACAAACTTGTAAGAGTAGTTCTTAAGTCAATCAACAATAAACAAGAGCCATTGTGCTCTAATATTGGTTTTAATTACCCTGCATGTTACCCCCTGTAACTCATTTTGATGCACACACATTTCAGAGCAAAGATTACATCTGTGGCTGACCACAGTGAATTGCTCTTCTATCATGCATACATGTTTCTTTCACAGCGCTACATAAACAGCACTTCGCAGTAAGCTCATAATACAGTTTCTAAATTACTTTCTTCTGGGGTCACAGTGTACTACACTTCCATTTTCTATCACCCACTTCCCCGTGCTTTTCCTGAATGACTGAAGAGCTCAGCATTCAGCATGGAGGACATGGTGAATGGGTTTTCTGCAGCTTTTCAGCAGCATAACAAACAACTGAGTCTAGCTCGGCAAGCCATAGAGCAAAGGGCTGCTGTCCACAGAAGATGCACTTTACCAAACAGAGAGTCATCATTATTTGCTAGTCTACAAGTGGGTAAAATACTAAAGCATATGGATTCCTATTGCATTAAGTATCTGCATACGGAGATGGAGCATGAAAAAGAGATGGAAGACAAACTACAGTCCACACTTCCTAACATTCATGAATTAATGTTAATGCATAGGGATTTTTTTTATAAATCATATTCTGAAGTGTAGGTTATGGTACAAACAGATAGTGGTCTCTGTGATGCATGGAAATACACAAATAGCATAGAAAAATATTTTCAAAAGATTATATACTTTGTGTGTACAAACTAATGCATTTGTGTGTACAAACTAACGCAGCATCCAGCATGAAGTACTGCAGCCTTTTTCCGTTAAATGAACAGATTTTCCAGAAAGGCAAAGAGGAAGGCACAGCTTTGCCTGAGAAGTTACTAATGATAAACTATTTGTCATTATATCTGTTAATTTGTATTAATTATTCTAGCAATTATAATAATTAAATACTTCAGTGTCTAAGTCAGACTAAAAACTGTATTCACAAGCTAGAGCTGGATTTCTAGAAGATTTCTTTCAGAATGAAAAACAGCACACACTTTTTTAGTCAACCACAAATATTTTTTTCCCAATACCTATCCTTATTTAAAAGTCTTTAATCACAGTTGCATTCACGCTATTTACACCAAGCTTTGTAGTTTGGTTGATACGCTGGAGGAAAGGAATGCCATCCAGAAGGACCTTGACACGCTTGTGAGGTGAGCTGATGCCAACCTTATGAAGTTTAACCATGCCAAGTGCAAGGTCCTACACC
>WYDI02006552.1:0-14932 GCA_009867235.2 Psittacus erithacus
TGTAAGGGTGGTGAGGCACTGGAATGGGTTGCCCAAGGAAGTTGTGAATGCTCCATCCCTGGCAGTGTTCAAGGCCAAGTTGGACAAAGCCTTGGGTGACATGGTTTAGCGAGAGGTGTCCCTGCCCATGGCAGGGGGGTTGGAACTAGATGATCTCAAGGTCCTTTCCAACCCTAACTATTGTATGATCAGACAATGATCCTATGGTTGCTGCTGCCCAAATCTTAAGAATTCGTATGTGGAGAAGAACCTGGGTGTGTAGTTGTCAATGTTAAGAGCCAAGGGTAAGTGTGCCTCTGGGGAGCAGCCGGGTCCTGAGCTGTAAAGAAAGTTCAGTTAGCAGAATGTTCTGTAAGAGTTGGTTATATGGCCTTGAAGCCTTTTTGTGAGGGCTTTGTGTTCTGAGATGCTCCCCCAATGAAAGAACGGAAAGAGCGTCTGCTAGGGAGACTGAAATCTGTGAGTGAATGAGGTGAGCAAGTACTGCCTGTTACACAGTGGTGTCTGGATGTGTGGGGGCCAAGAGCAAGCATTCCACAAGATGTTCATTCACAGAGGGATTATCTTCAAGCTGGACCGGCTCCTGTGGTACCTGCTGCTGGCCTTGACTTCCTGTGCTGGTCCTTTCATGGCAGTTTGTGGAGCCAGGCTCTCTGAGGAAAGTGTTGTTTATGTTTTGCATTCGTTATGTTTCTGATGGTGGTTGGTATACAGTTGACTGTCCTTACAGCCAGCATGATCTCAGCCTGACTAGCACAATGCCGGTAGGCCAAAGGAAGAGCAATTGTTATGATGCCCTGTAATGTTGTCAGCTTCTAATGGTGTGCGTTGCAGTGTAATGGTTCAGTTCTTCTTAAGAAGCAACCCACATTTATTCCATATCTCTAATGATATATAATTGCTACAACAATGTATTAAACACTTACCAACTTTCACCAGAGTAATCAAAAGCAAAGAGAACTTGTTTTGTTCAAGTTACTTGCACTAGCATCCTCTCGGGGGAAGGGCATGGGGTGGGAAAATGGGATCCTCAAGAAATTTTGTATGTGGTAGTTCCTTCTTTCTGGTATGAGAGGTTTGTGAGATTTGGAGGTGTAGTTTAGAGAGTTGTCAATGCCCATACTTCTTACAATCTTTGTTAATGGGGCAAAGCAAGTCTCTGTGCATGGTACCAGAAAGAATGGAGCTTCTTACACAGTATTTCTTGGATAATTTTTAAGCTGCTTTGGTGATTCTTAGCTCCAGAAAGGAGAGAACAGGTCGATCATATAGAGATTAAAGAATAATCCAGACTAAGTACAGAAAGCTGTTAAAGTAAAAATTAATTTGGTGTTTGTTGGGTAGTGTGATGATATCAGGTACTTGAAGCAGCAGCTGTGTATGCAGGAGAGCTTGTTCTGCCCGAGAGCAGATACACTTGGAGGTAGAAAGTGCATGTTCTGTAGCTTAAAGCCACACCTCTTAAGCCCGGCTGCCTGGTGTCCTTCTCGGGTGTTTGTGCTGTGGCCTTAAAAGCCAACCCTGGTATTTTGCCAATTGGAATGCATCTATTTTAATCTCAGCAGTTATGGGAAAGGACCTGAAAACTGGCATTCTGCTTGTTGGTTCTCTTGGAGACTGCTAATGCCAGTCTCCATGGAAAAAAAGATTCACCACAGGGCAGATCATGATTGCATCATAAAGGGTTTTCTAAGGTATTTTTTCAGACTTTCTGCCTCTGTTTAGTTTCCAGTGAAGATCTAAAGTGTCATTCTCCTGATGGGTCTCATATAAGCTATTTTGGCAGCAGCTGCAAAAGTACAAGTCAGGTGTGTTGTGGATTGCATGTAAAGTCCAGTAACCTCAGAGCCAGATCTGTAGTGTGGGTTTAAACTGGAAAGAGCCCTAAACGCACATCTTGCGTGCTGTTTGGCCGAGGGGTGCATGCTTCTTCAGTTCTGTTTTTCCAGGAAATACTCATGGATTTTTCTTTTTTGGGGGGTCATTTTAACAGATGCTGTAAATGAAACAATCCTGCAAATTATATATACATATCAGTATAGAGCTGTGAGAATAAATGTGTGGAATCCTCTGAATGGTTTTACCTTAGTGCAGTCTGGCAATCACTCTTCTGTGTCATGTTTTTGTTCTGGAGAGGTACCAAGTAAATGGAAGACCAACAAATTCTGTTAGGCCTTTGTCATCTGCAACATCCACGAGAGAATGCCAAGTGTTCTGTGTTCCCAAAACAAGGTTCCAAATGGGAGAAATAGAGCAAACAGAGGGAATGTGTTTGAAATTCGTATCTTCTGCTGTATCCTATTTAGTCAAGGTAGGATACTGTTGATAATTAAAGCAATGTTGTCTTGCTCTTAGGGTTTTCTGCTCTATATTCCTGTAGTTATTGTGAACTCTCTGACGGAGCTTAGTCTTTTATTGATTCTTTCCTTTCTGGAGCTATTTTTCTGGCAACTTAGCAATTATGTTGGTCATATCTACCCATCTGCCTGGGGAACTAGTGTGGACCTTCTGGCAGTGTTCTTACTGTGCTTTACTCATTGTCTTATGCAAGGTGTACTCCCATTTCTGGGAGAAAAACAATGCTTGTTTTAATTTTCCGTACTTTTTTATCATTCACTTTATCCTTCATTCAGATTTTTGTGATCTTAAATCAATTATTTTTATGGGTGAAAGAAACCCCTTCTGCTCCTTTGGGGGGGGCAGGGAGGAGTGGTGGCAGAAGAAAGTACTCATGTATTTCATGTATGTTTACATGTATGTATATACAGAGAGATTTATTACTGGTTTTGAAATCCAGAAATACAGAATAATCTTCATTAAACCTAATTAAACCTTTTCCTGCTGCAAATGAGTAACAGATTTCATTGTATCTCTGATCTCTACCCTTTGTTTTACTTTCCTGTTTTCTTTATAGGGTGCTTTTGAGGCAGCTGAGTGAACCGTAAAGCTGTTAGCTGTGGAATCCTTACCTAAGCTTTCTTTGGTTTCCAGAGGGTTGGAAGGCATTCAGTGCATTAAGAGAGGCCTCAAGGCAAAACAAATCTTGTGGTTAGGCAGGGAAGTATTCCCTGTGAGAACTTAATGTATCTGCTTCTGACAGAGCTCAGAGTGTTAAAGCAACCTTTTCATGGGCAGTCTAACAGAGGATATTCAGTTTTCTGAGAGCCTGATTATTAAAAGTCCCAAACACTTGGGACCTGCTGGAGTGAGTAGATGTGGTTGAGCTGTGGGGTTGGAGTGTGGCTGTCTCCATTCAGCCTGGCTGCTTGTTTGTTCAGCCTTTGCGCCACTCTGATCTTGGCCATAGCAGTTTATCCTTCTCTCCTTGAACTGGGGATGGCTTTTGGTGACCTTAATGGAAATTTTGGAGTAATAGTTTAAGTACATTAGAGACATGAAAGCCCATGCCAGTAACTTGTTGCAATTACCAGAAGAAATTCTGATCATTGTATTCCATCTTCCTGTAGGAAAAGCATGTGCCACCTGCTGTGTTGGAAAACGCGTGGCTGACCTACCCCTTCTGTGGCAAAAAAGCACTGAGTCCTGCAGTGGCCAAGGACTGCAGGAGCTGAGCTGGGAAAGGACATTGCTTCTGCAAACACAGGAGTTGCCTCAGTCAGTGTAGGCAGCCTGCTGTGACTGAGGATTCCCTTCAGCCTGAGGGTTTGCCTGAAGCCTTCCAATGCTCAAAGAACTCCAGGAGCAACACTTGAAAACATGCATACTCTGTCTGAAAGAAGCATCGTGGAGCGAGTTCTGCATTTCCCTGCGCTTGCTGCTGTGGTTCTTGAGAAGCCTGATTGATCCAAAGGCATTCATGTCTGTCTGTGTATATGTCTCTGCTGGGAGAAATCTCTGTAGTAGTTTGTGCTGCATTTTCCAAACACAAGGAACTTCCTCTTCCTTCTTTCCCAGATAAAAATACCTTTGGGTTCTGAGCTGACTTTATGCAAAACTCATTTACCAGCTGCTCTTCTCGGCACCACCCAGAATAAATAAATTCATGGGACTATTTGAGGTAGTTAAGTGTAAGTTTAACTACTCAAACCATTAGATGTAAAGGTGGAAAGCTGTGGAGTACTCTAAATGCAACTTATGTCCACACATTGTCTCTCAAGCCAAGGCCTTGTTCAGTCAGACTTTGCTGGCATCAAAACAGAGCAGCATAAAGCTCTTTATTTCAGAGTAATGGTTGTCCAAGACTTGTGAAAGCATTGGATGATTTTTAGTTGTTTCTGTCCTTGGACGTGAGACTATTTCAGGTTTTGGTTGTCAGAGAGATGTGCGTCTGTCCTGTAGAGAGCAGGACATTGATGAAGTGCTCCAGGTCAGATCTTGGATCCCATGCAAAACCTGCAACTGGAGAGAGCATTCTGAGGATATTATTGTAGCATTTATCTCTTATTTTTGACTTAAAGGTCTCATTTAACAAATATTTTTAAGAACATTTGATTCTGTAACCCCTAGCTCTACCTGTATCCTCTGTCATGTGCTAATGGTCACTTAGTTTGAATATTTCTCAGATTGCCCAGATAAAGGCCTTGCTATAACCAGGCTAAATTAGATCATATTTGAAGTTTCACTTAAATTAATTGAAGTGCACTCATGTATGGGCTTCTTTACTTGCCCTTGCTCTAAATGTAATACACAGATTTAAACATCCACCCTGAGAACTCTGGTCTTGGTAAATACCTTCCTTCTACTTTTTATACTACAGTGATATTTAGCTGTCTGACAGAGCAGCTCCTCTAGGATTTCTTCATCAGCATTGTTCTCCACCTGCCAGGCTCAGAATGTCTTTGGATAAATTCTGAAGAGCCTTCCAAAACTGAGAATTAAATCTTCTCTGTGAGTAGGCTGCATGCTCGAGGGGACTGTCTCATACCAGTTTGAGTCTCTTAAATGATCTTCAACACAGTGAATTTGTTTGTATGGATGTGTATAACACTACTGTTCCTTGAAGGAAGATCAGAAAGAAACCCAACAGCTTAGGAGTGCGCTACAGCTTTGTACAGCATGTGACAGGGTGGTTACCTTTTGAAAGGGTCACGTTCAGCTTGGCTAAAATAAGGCTTCTGAGATGGCTTGCTCATCAGTACTGGGAGCATGAACCAGAGTGGAGGAGCTGTTCCAGATTTTATTACCAGAACAATCCAGTTTGGTTTTTAAGTTCCAGTGCTTGCAAAATGTCTGACAAGTTTGGTTTGATTTTTTTTTTCTTGTTAGTTCAATCTAGCACAGTTTGCAATTATCCACGTTTCAAATAAATGTATTGATTTGTGTGAAAAATTCCACTGATACTCCATCGGGATGAAGGTGGTGTGGAAACAAATGGTAACTGTGTTAGCTGCTCACAGCAGCAGGTGCTTTATCAACTGAAAAAGCTGAAATGTCTTTTGTGAGTCTGTATGTCTGCCAGCTTGAGCAGTAAACAAATACTGTGTTTTCTGTACAAACACTTCTGAGTGAAAGCACTACTTGTCACTGACGGAACACCACCACGCTAGTCTTCAGGTGACAATGGGCTGCTGCCATCAGGCTTCATTTTTTTTGTTATTATTTTTATACTTTATTCTTTTGCCTCTTCTGCATGGTGTAATATTACTTCTGTTCTCAGCCAGCAGCTTAAAGGGAGTGGAAAATGTGGCTGTGGTTTAGGGATATCAGAAGAATAATTAAATTGATGAAGAAAGGAAATGTCACTCTTCTAGCGTCTGACGTGGTGAAAACTGACTAATGTGTTTTGAGTCTGGATATACCTTTTGATACCATGTAGTGATTTCTACCTGTGGTAACTGTGCTTCCTGAATTGCTTGTTGTAAGGAGTTTTTCAGAAGCCTGTAGGAATCGCAATAAAACTTTTGAACCAGTGTTGTCTCTTTCTCATTTGGATATGTGACTGAAGGAGGATTTTGCTGGCAGAGGTCATAATGCATATTGCTCATCAAAATAAGCTGGGTGATTTTCAGAAATAGCTTATGCATAAAAGAGATTGTTCTGTGATTTCCAGTGTAGCTTTGTGATTTTTTTTCTTAGCCAGGAGTGCACTTCTTAGATTTGAGAGATTTGGATTTCATTTGTTTGGAAAAGCACTGGATTTATGAGCAGGTGCTAACATTTTTTTAAGAAACTGATGCAACAAATCAGTGTGAGCAATTTGCTTCTCAAAACCGTGTTCATATCCAGTGGAAAAATTATCGCTCCTTCTGTGTTGAGGGAGTGGGGTCAGGGTAGGCAGAGGCAGCAATGTGGAGCAGCTGGTGTTTGTAAAATCAGTTGGACTTGTGCTGGAGTAACTTGGGTGTGCACAAGTGTATGCAGTGTAATAAGCCTCTGTAAAGCTGTGTGCAGGAAAGTCCTTGGCTGAAGGTTCCTGCAAGGAACATGAAGCTTTTCTTACCTGGAAGTTTTCCAATTTCCCTCTGTCCCCTCCTCACCATGAAAAATCAGCTATAACATTCCCTAATATTTGCTCTAAATCCTCACTCTGGTTTTGTCCTAAATGAAACTTGATGTATATTCCTCTGTGTTCTGGTCTTCAGCTCTCTACCACTTTTCCACATGTAAAAAATATTCCATCTTTAAAATTCAAAGTTTCGAGTAACCCCTTATTTCTTAATATTGCTGTATTTTTCCAATTGTTTACTCTTCTAATGGCCTTTATGGATAGTAAATGAGATCTACATGAAATAGTGGTTCTACTCCATGCTGTGCTGGCTTCTGGAAACAGGTTCTAAGTGAAGGAATCAAGAACTGTGATCTCACATTGATGGCACAGCCAGAGCTGTACAACAGCCCATCAGAGTTCCTCCTCAGTGTAGTTACTCATTATTTCAGTTAAACACAGTATATATGGCTATGTCAAATTGTACAGAACTCTAAAACGGTGAGAAGAGGAGATGATGTGAAGAAAATATTTTGAAAATACTTTCTTTGGCCACATATTTATTTGTGAAATGTCATAGATTTACTTTGAAATTAAATTTGATTATTCTTTGCAGGCGGATCTGGGATAGACAAGTGCTATAAGGAGCAGTGTCTTCGTGTCAGGATCAGTAACACCCTGTGGGTTTGATGTGGTGAATTTTCCCATGAGACCCTGAATACCCTCTGCTAGTGCTTTCCACACTGGTTCCTTGAGCTCCCACTCTGCCACTGGAATCAGGATGTTCCCGAAACAGAATCTTTTGATGAGTAGAGTCCGCACTGAAGCCAACCTTGTTCTGTTTCTTACTGGTGTGTTGTTGTGCTGGAGCATGTCACTGTGTGTCTGTTGTAGCCTTTTTTCTGTTTCATGTAAAATATTAAGCAAGACTGCTGTGAACACCATTTTAATGAAGCAGTTGCAGTCATTTAAAAGCAGTGTGTTGCCTTGTGGTAAGTAAAACCTGATGTGAGATTTTGACAACTGTAAGTCACTAGGCAGACACCATAAGAGAGCTTTGCAGGCAGTAGTGTTCAGCAGTGAATATATGGAATTTATTATTTAGTGCATAAATCTTGCCCTTATTTTATTAACAGTGAATTCATTTGCATTCATCTTGTTCATGCTTAGTCATTTTGGTTTCAATGTAAGTGTGCGAACTAATTCATTTTGCTGTGAAAGGTTTGCCGTATATTCAAGCTTTATTCATGATTGAAGAGATATTCAGGCAAATAATGGACTGAAAGCTTGAATCACATGCACTGTATTCACCAAGTGCTAACATGTTGTCCTTTGGAGTATTCTGCAATAGGTGCGTGTCATGAAATAATAAGAAAAGTAGGAAGTGGGTCTGGTTCTGTATTGCCTTATCAGAAGACTTCCTGGGTGGAATGCTCGCAATGTTTATGATCTTTTCACCACACCATCAGACCACTTGGATTTATGTTTAAAAATAAAATGACTTTCAGAAACATGCTTCTGTTCTGAACCCTTCAGGAAAGATGGGTGCAGCTGTTGGACTAGTGATTGAAGTGGTGCTTGGCTCGTTTTGTCAAAATCAGCAGCCAGATTTAAAGCTATTGGATCAGTTCTGGAGCTGCTGGAAAGGATGTCAACATCAGCAGAGAAGGTGGTATTAATTAGTGCCCATTGGGAATCTGTCTCACTGTGCTGTTAGCAAAGGTCTGCTCTTTTGTGAAGGCAGTTGTTGTTTTGATGATGGCGCTGCTCTTGTAAGAAAGGATCTGGCGTAGGAGGGATAGGGGTCATTTTACATCCCTGCCTTTGATTACAAGAATCGCCTCCCAGAGGAAAGGTGCATGGAAGCAATGCAATTGGTTAGGTAATACGTGAAATAAACCTAGGTCTTGCGCATTTGGGAGAAGCCTGCAGGAGCATGAGGATGGCGTAGGATTACCTGCTGAGAGAGCTTGGAAAGAGGCCGGGACTGATGAAAGACCTGAAACAGGTCAGGATTCTTCAGTCAAGGGGAAACTGTCAGGAGCTCTGAGGAATGCCCTTGGGCTGCACAAGAATTAGTTTGCTGCTAAAGTTATCCCAAGAGCTTTGTTTAAGTTTGTGCAATTGTCGTGGGTTAGACTGTGGTTAGTGTGATAAGTGCTTTGTACAGCTCTCACTGCTGTGCCCCTGCTGCTGCTGCTGTATTCCTTCTTTCATTTCAAGCATTTCAAAGCATTTTTTCCTCTTCTGGGTAGCCAGCCATTTCTGTTCTTACTACACATGCTTTCCTTTTGCTTTCCTGTACTTCACATTGCAGTTGGACGTGTTTATTACATTCCATCTTCACACTGGCTGTTTCATGTGCTGATTGACATTCTGGTCTGCTCTTCCTGGTGATGGCCTTGTTAATTGGGTTTCTGTGAACTCTCCTGCTGCTGATTTAGAAATGGTGCTCAGAACTGTCTGCCATGTGCTTTTCTCTAGGGCTTTTATTTTTGTTCCTGCCCATTCTTCTGCTTGGCATATCAATATCACCTGTTGCAGTGCTGGGTCCATCTTCCTTAGTTACCATTCGCATCCTTTTCATTGTTGTTTCATTGAGCAACCTGCTCTTTAATGAGAGTCTCTTAATAGCCCCTGTTAATTTTTCCAGTTCCTCTATTATGTCGCTGTCATTTGGCGATGTATTTGTGATCCTTTTCAGGAAACTTAAAAGAAACCTAGAAACATAACTAATGCTTTCCTGGAAGACATTGTGGAGGATTGGCTGGGATTGGCTTACTGAAGCCAGTGAAGTACTCTGCAACCCTGGGGAGGAAGTTCCTTAAGAGAGAATTCCAGCTGAACTGAGGGCAGTTGAGATCAAAGTTTAGAGGCTGAGAAGAAGGATAGCCAAAGGCAAAATTAAGACCTGAGGTTTGAGCAAGAAGCCAGAGAAGCCAAAGGCGTGTGGAATCAAACACAGAAGCATGATCAGGACTTTGGGTTAAATGTCAGGAGGCTGAAGGATCTGTAATTTAAGGTAAATGCCAAGACAAGGAGCCAGAAGGACTGATGCGAGGTGGGTGGGCTGACCAGGAACAAAACCCACAGTGCTGAGCAGAGAGGAAAGAAGCAAAGTGCAGGCATTGGGGGGTGGCTAAGTGGCGCACTGAGACCTTTGGTTGTCTCATACATCCACAGGTTACGCATCAGACTCACGGGCTGTGGATTTTGAGATGCTGTCATCATTGGTCAATAGATCAAAGATCTGAAAAAGTGGAGAAGAGCTGTGATACAACTGAGATACAGAAGAGAAAAACTGGACCAGATAGAGTACCTTGCAGACAGATTGGAATGGACATGCAGTCAGTGTTCAGATATACCAAATTACTCCTCATTCCTCTGAGCAAGGGTATTTGTAGAAAAAGTTTCATCTATTAAGCCAACTCTTAGCAGAGAAGATGGGGTTGGCTCTGTTGAAGTCTCCAGTGATAATTACCTTTCAGGGCTTTGATGAAACAAACACTTACAAAGGAGTAAAAAGGGAGGATAAAAAGAATTACAGCTTTCTAGTGATACTGTCAGGAAGTGTGGCAACAGAACTGAATGCTCTGGGCCTACAGGTATCAGCCATGACAGCCAGTGCTTGAGACTGATTTCCCTGATTTGGGACATGCCTATATCCCGTGGTTAGCTGCTTCTGTAGGACAAGAAATCCCACGCTGCCCAGATTGTGCTCTTTTGCTGTGTTCTGCTAATGCTGCATAGTGCAGCTGGTCTCAGGATGAGAAAAGGTGGAAGAGCAGGAAGAAATAATGGCGTGTATGGGAGTGGGACATGAAGAAGGGAAGGTGGAAGAGGAGCTTCATCTCCTTGAGTGGTCCCTCTGTGGTGCACAGCAAGGGCCGGAGAGCTATATCTGTATGTCCTCTGATGATACAGACCTTGCTCCTCAGTTCCTTTCAGCTGTGTTCTGTATAATTTTCCCTTCCTAATTCCTGCTTTCATGTTTTAGAGGTGAGAGGGAATTCATGGTGCATGGAACAGCCTATACTTCCCTGTTTTGCCAATCAGTGGGATCGAACTTGTAACAGCAGTTCTCACTGTGGTATCAGGATTATATTTCTGTGTTTGGTATGATGGTCACAGCATGTTCCTTCATTGACTGATAGGATAATTTGTGTTTGAATTGCTTCTGTGTTTCACCCTTTCACACCTTTCCCATCATCAACACTTTTAGAAACCTAAATGTTCCATTTTGCAAGCCTGCACAGCTCCAATCAAAGAGGGTTCCTCCCTCTTCCTGTTTTCTTCCTCTTTTTTTGGTTCAAGGCTATCTTTTGTCTCCTGAGGGCAAGAGTTTTCTAAGGCTGTGGCTCTCCCTGCAGGTAGATGTCAGTAAGACACTCACAGAGCCTGTTTCCCTAGGTTTCCTCTCAAGTCAAAGGAGAGGTAACTGAAGTAGCCTGTGAAGCCATGTGAAAGCAGGTGTCTGAATACCTGTTTCTTTCCAGTGGGTATGCAAAGATGGTCAATGTAGGTGTGAAGGTCTGCTGCAGATGGCTGAAGTTAGATGAAGTGAATTCCCCCCCGCCTGTGCCCAACATGGAGCCTGCACTGGCTGGAGCATTAACAGCCACATCACTGGCCTTGGCTTGCTCCAACAGGAATGCCATTTAATGAATCTCGGAGCCAAGCAGTAGCACAGACTGATTTGATGGCAGGGTCACACTGAGATGAGAAACATATTTTTCCCTTAGCCTTGGAATTGCTTTTACCAGGTGGTTGTACTTGGTGTTACTTGTGGGGTGTGTATCACTTCACTGATTTTCTTTGGTGAATCATCACAGGACTACTGATGGAGGAACAAATGTGACCTCCAGAGGAGTACTTGGGATAGTTTGATTACATGACTGATTAGCTGAAGAGCTACAAAACCTGTGAATACTTTTGTTTCAGAACATCTGCTGAGCAAATCGGGGCTAAGAGAAAATGCCTCCTCAGGAATCTAAAGCAGACTTGGTTTATTATTAGAATTCTGTTTATAACTTACAGTCATGGTCAGGACTGCTTATGCCAGGCACTTGTATGAAAGTGCTCTAGAGGCATGTAAGCCATGTATAAGATGGAAGACACTAAGTACGTGGATGAGATGGAACTGAGGAAAGCAATGAGGCGGCATTGATGAGGGTGATGAGCAGTGCTTTCAGCTTCCCTACAGTCTAGATATAAAGGGTTTTGGCTGGTTTCATAAGGAAGCAGGATGAGCTGGTGTGCTGTCTCTACATCCGTGCTGCTCTTCCTTTCATCACTCTCTCATACTCCTGGTCAAAGACTTTTAGTTTCATTTGCTTGTGTCAGTCACAGCTGATGGAGAAACTCAAGTTTGGAGGGAAAAGAGTAGTGACCAGATAAAAAGGAAAAAAACCCTATCAGATCCATTTTGCCCAATCTGCAAACCAGCATAGAGAAATGGTGGCTGAATTCGGGCATCTGAATAAAACTGATCTTGTGTAGAAGGGAAATGAGGACCAAGGGCAGAACCAGTGGAGTGCCAATAGGTGACTGCTGCAGACAGCAAAAAGCACTGGAGAGCAAGTGGGTTTTAACTCAGGTGATGTTGAGAACCAGGCAGGGAAGACAGAAAGGAGAAGGAAGTAGAAACAAGGGAATGTCTACTTAACTGAAGATGTACATGCTGTGATTCCACAGCTTGAGAGCTCTGAGTGTTAATGGCTTAGGAGTGGACTCAGGAGGGGATAGTGGGTAGTGTGGCAATTCATAACTTAGAGATGAAGCAAAAACACTTAAATCTTAAAATTGCTTTTTGAGTATGCTAGTTAAAATTTCCAAGGCCTATTCATTGCCATGATGGAAAAGTATCCAGTATGGACTCTGATCCAGTTTTGTTTGGTGCACTGAGATCCCATTAACGAGCTTAACACCTTCAGCTACTGTATTAAGCTGCTAATGTGCTAATCTGGCTAAATATATTTAAAAAAAAAACCACCTAAATTAGTGCTGTTATTCAGACATTATCAAGATATTAGCTGTGTACTCCTAAGAGGAGCTACTTCATCATTTGCTTTATGAAGGTACATTTGAGTGATGTACATAAAATGACTGTTTGTTTGACCTTTGAAACATTTTGCATAAGTAAGGTATATGAAGAGTCTTTAAAACATTTTAAGGCTTAAAGATTATCTACTTCATAAAACCTTTCAGAACTGGATTTTGTCATAACAGTTCCACTGTCTTAGGTGTAGAGGCAAAAATAGCTGAGCTCTTGGGATCAGCTGCTAGATGCCAGGTATTTCCCCAAATCCATAAGCAAAGCATACGTTTCTTCTTGATGCCATACATGAAAGGTGCAGTGGTAGGGGTGTTCCTCAGGTGAGAGAACGTTTCCTCCTGCTTCCAGGTGGAAAGGCCCGACTGCCGAGCGTATCCCAGCGACGGCACTGAAGGAGAAGCCCTGGGTTTTGTTCCGGCTGATGCGTGATGCTAGAGCAGCGCAGCCGAGGGCTCTTGTCCACAAGATGGCAGGAGCTGCCTTCTCTGCTTCGCCTGTTCTGTCCCTGGCCAGCGCACAGCTCTGCCTGTTCTGCTAAAAACATAGTTTACATAACGCTTACGGTGTTGAGCCTTTAAATCCGCGCCCGTCTGTGATTCTTAGAAATACAAACGTGAGTGAGAGTTCAGGGAAATGCGTTGTGTGGGGCACAGCTACAGTCTTGAATTTGGAAATCTGTGCCTTCTCTCCTCCCTCCATTCTGCTCTTGATCCCAAGATAAGAGAGGAGTATTTTGGCTATGCAGTCTGGGTTTTGCTGCCATGTAGCCATAGAAGTTGTTTTCCTGTTAGTTTGGTAGAGGTATTGGCTTGTAGGAGAGCTCAG
The DNA here is from genome assembly GCA_009867235.2 of Psittacus erithacus. Lineage (NCBI taxonomy): Eukaryota > Metazoa > Chordata > Aves > Psittaciformes > Psittacidae > Psittacus > Psittacus erithacus. Next base: position 13,266 of record WYDI02006552.1, read on the forward strand.
CACCTTCTGTGGAAGGATTTCTGATCTGATTAAGAAACTAGCCATAATCCTTACAGAAGTTGTTCAGATGACTGTCGCCACTGTGTTAAAGAGTGTGTACTTTACTTCCTATCTGAAATGGTTTCACTCCAGTTTCCAGGCACTTCCTTTGTTAGCTGGAATGAAGAGCAGTCTAATGACAGAAACTTTCAGCCCATGCTTATTCATTCTGATAAGCAAAATATGAAAAACTTCTCTCCTCTCCCTGTGCAAAACAGGCTTCCCATATTTCAGCTCTTCCTGTTCCTTTTAGGGAGGCTACTTGGAGATTGAATCCTGGGTCTTCAGCCCTTTCATAAAAGATGGTCTCTAGTGGTATACACACCAGCAGTGCCTGTCCCACCCTCTAGTCTCAGTTCCTTCAGGGTTCACTTCTTAAACACCTGAGCTAATCCTTCAGCATCTTCCCTTGGGCTCAGCCATAACTTTTCCTTAGGAAGATGCACTGTGAAGGACTCCTGAGTAGTTACTTTCAGTCCTATCCCGCTACTGTCATAAGATGAGCACATTTTTAAACTATCTGCTTATTTTTCCTGTTGCCATCCTGCTCTAGGAGTGTATTCCTTAGTGTTTCTTCTGTAGTGATTAGATGCTGTCTTCTTGTTCCCAGTTTAAGTGTATTCATAGCTAATTCATAACTTCTAATTCTTGTGCTGGCTTTACTTACTGAATTCTTGCCTTTCACTGTTGTTTTCTCCCTTGTATATCTCTAGGAAGCAGTCACAGTCTATCTCAGCCTTTGTCTCAGTTGGAAGCACTAAGTCATGTCCCCTTGCTGCTGCTTCTGGACCAGTTTGTCTCTTGAGTTTGTGTTTTTGGAGCAGAAGATCAGAACTATACTTGGTTCTTCTCTAATGAAGGCAGCGTTTCACTTGCACAGAAGTAGGAATTTCATGTCCTTACTGGGAGCATCTTTCTCTGCGTGTCCTTAGAAGCTCAATGGGATAATTTCTAGTTTGGTTAATAATTGCAGTTCTGGCGTAAGATGTTTCTGAAACATCTTACACCAGAATTTGGCTAATTCATGTCTAGTTTTTATAAAACCCAATCAATTTGCCACATCCTGGTAATTAATCCTACCCTCCAAACTCCATCACTATCAGGCTGTATCATTTTACCTGTCCGGTCTGTCACATTAATCATGTTGGAGTTTCTGGGGGCATCCAACCTGCCCCTTTAATGCTGTGACTATAGCCCTCTGCTCTCCTGAGGGGGCCAAGGTTTAGTAAACATTTGTCATTAACAAGGAGCTGCTTTTAAAAACTGCTCACAAAAATGGCTTTAAAGTTGCCTGAAAATAGGCTGTGATTAGCTTTGGTTGTGGCTGGTTAACAACCTGCTCAGCTAAACAGTCACTGTTGAATAGGAAATATTTTGTAAGCACTGTAAAAAGGAAATGCCTCACTCAGTGTCTTTACAAGCACAAAAGACAGATATTTGTTGAATGCTTTCTCTAACAGTAATATTTACTATATTCATTCCCTATAATGGATGTAAACTATTACAATAGTTTCCCCTGTTATTGTTTAAAACATCTTTGTTGCCCTTTACCTTTGTCCTGGGTTCAGCAGTAGCAGTCATTTTTCTCCTTCTTAGTAGCTGGTGCAGTGCTGTGTTTTTGACTTTCA
>WYDI02006553.1:0-50287 GCA_009867235.2 Psittacus erithacus
ATCGCTGCAACCAAGGCTGCCCTGGAGTGTCACATTTCCAACCAGCCCTTCCCTGTTGGTGAGCACGAGGTCAAGCACAGCACCTCTCCCTGTTGGCTTCTCTTTTACTTGCAGAAGGAAGTTGTCTTCCACACAAGGAACCTTCTGGACTGCTTGTGCTGGGCCATACTGTCCCTCAAACAGATATGATGGTGGTTGAAGTTCCCTGTTAGAACAAGGGCCTGCGAGCGTAAGGCTGTTCCTATCTGTCTATTTCAAGACCAAAACTGATTTTATTCAAACTGTCTTTGCTACTTGTCCACAAAGCAAGAAGGTATGTGAGAAGGAGAGGTCTGTCCAGCATTCAGGCACCAAACAGGAGTTAGTTTGTCCACTTGACTTCCTGCCACCACCTTCTCATAACTTGAAAGCTTTGCTTTTTTATTCCCCTTGACCTGGGAAGATGAAATTAGAGGGGCTAGTGTCTGAACGATGTCCTACTCTGGGAGCCAATACCACATACCACTTTTACTGCCTACCTTCTCTTTCCACATCCAGGCTTCCCATTACTTTGTCATTCATACCAGTTTTGGCATATCTATTAGTTCTTTTCCTTCCTTTTCAGTTATATTACCTTTAATGCATCATTACTGTAGCTCCTCCCATTCTCTAGCATGAGAAATGCGCATTATTAGCCTTCTTTCTTCCAATTTCCCCTGGATCCCTCAAAGCTGCTAGGGAAGTCCAAAGTGAAGACACTCAAGGCAAGTGGCAATGCAGTGGCAGTGGGGGATAAGTTCCTCAGGTAGAGGAGAAAGCAAAGTACCAATCCAAGAATTTCTCTCCTAATATTAATAACCTGCAATGTATCAGGGCCTGAAGGCATTTTCATACCAATACTTTTGCTTTAATAATACCAAAGCTGAAGAGCTACACTGAATATTTTCCTTCAAAGAGGGCTAGCTGAAGCAGACCTATGAATACCAAACTATGAGGAATGCCACCATCACATGAGTAGATGGATGGATGTGTGATGAATTTAAGCATGAAGTCTTGCTCCTGGACAAAGAGCAGCATTAGTACACCTGGCTCTGTGGCTGGATTTACAAACCTGTTCTCTATGAAGAGATGCCTTAAAAGGTTAGGATGTGGGACAGCTGGATGCGGGACAGGTACATAAACAGGAAGCTGCATTTCTGCCTTAAAGAGATAAGCCTAGCATTAGGGGACATAAAAACATCAAGGAAATACACAATCCTTTTGTTGCAGAGTTTTAACGTCCTGATGGGAAAGGCGGAATGGAAAGGCCATTTATTTCCTCTGCCTATAGCCTTACAGTACTTTCCAGCTCAGCCCCTGGAGCTCTGATATAAACTGTTCCTAAGGGAAATCTGAAAAAGTGACTTTGAGAATTAAGTTTATTACCAGTGGGGCCCAACTCACCATACCAGGATCTAAACCACTCCTGGAATGAATGCATCTGTGGTGTACACGAATGGAAAGAGGCTCAAAATTGCCACTCTAATTGACTACGTACACTTAAATTGCCGATCAGGCTGGGATTCAGAAAGCTGAAACTTTAATTCCAAAATGTAGCCTGAGGCCACAGCATGTCTGAGGCACAGGTTTGACAGAAGGGACTCTCATAATGCTTCACTGACTAATGAGATTAAAGGGTTTTCATTTACATCAGTTGTAGTGGTAAGGCTTTCGCCTTATTGCACTTGCATCTTATAATGCTAAGTGCTACTGTACAATTTGATACATTTGACTTGGAAAAAATTTGCAGTTAGTCTGAAGTTTTCCATTCAAAGTAATCCAGTATCAAAAGCCTCACTTGAACCCCAGGAGTCTGAGTGTGAGGTTGTTTTGAATTCTGATATCCAGATGTGGACAGAAATCTTGCTTTCTTGCTTCCAACCAAGTTTGAAGTGATTTTCAAATACAAGAAACCCATATTTAAAGGTCTTGTAGGTTCATCTTTGAAGATATTTAAGCCTGTAACTACCCCAAATTACTTAAGCAGTGATAATTTTAAGAGTTTCAAGGCCCATCAGGTCACAGGCAGGAATCTGGTAACAAAAGTAGGTAGAAAGCAGCTGATGTGAAACTCTCACAGATCCGTCAAATGCTGGATTTCCTCCATTTCTGCTACACTATGCTTTCTGTTATGCATTAGAGATCATTTACTGTCTGATGGTAGTCTATCATTGGCAAAAATAAGTCTGGAATTTCACAATGGCTTTGATGATCAAATTTGAAGAAAGACACTTGGTGAAAGGAAAAAGTACCTTGACTAGCAGCTGATGCAGATGAAGAATCAGAGGATGCAAGCCCAGGCCTCAGATTTGTTAGTCACTCAATACCATCTCAAATCTGTATCTTCATTTCTCCATTGCACAGAAGGGGGTGAATTAGCTATGCACATGAATAAAAAAGCCTCATCGCTTTGAGGTACCTCATAGGCAAATGTAATGGGAGGAGCATCTTAGTAACATACACGTTTCCCCTAGTGCATTCCCCCAGCTAGGACAGACCTGTTGTACTACATATACGTAGTTAATGCTTGTAATGGGAAAGATGTTCAGCATGACAGCTGCAGCCTGACTAAGCATCTCACACAGGTTGTTACTGAGCTATGAGCATTAACAGAATACAATACCTTTTTCACTGTAGCCTCTGCCTACTGAGGCATTTGTGAGACACATTAGAATGTAGCAAGATGTACATGGAGAAGGCTCAATGTTACATTAGAAAGCACCAAGATCTCCTCAGGCACTCATATCAGCAACTGTATATTATCACTATACATTTAAGGAAAACCAGCGAGTACCTTTTGTCACAGTCCCCCGTGGTCACAGCATTAGCTGTAGCTGGTAGTCAGAAACTACCCAGACTACAAACTACCAGCAATTGGAACCCTGCCACCATCCTCCTTTAACCCACCCCTGGGCAGTTACAGTCCAGATTTTCTGGATACCTAGGTAAAAGGGCAATGGTCTTAAGCCACTCAGGGAGAACACAACTTCCAAAGTGTCAGCAGATGATTTACTGAGCATCTTGAGCAAATTTCACAGTAGGTGGCTGCTGTAATTAGCAGCATGGTCTTCAAACAGAATATGGAAGTATTTGGAAGAAACTTACTAATGTACTATGAGCGTACTTCATGCTAGGATTCTGACTGGGTGTTCCAATTCAGCTGCTCTGCTCATGATCTATTCTGCTCCTGTATGAAGGACCCCCAGACTCTGGGACTTCATGTGCCACAGCAGTAGGTGGAGACCTCCTCAAGAACAGCCACAGTCAATATTTGATGCTGCAGATAAAAGCTGCCCAGGGTATTCAGAAAGATCATTTAACAAAGGAGAAGTCTGCTGCCTGTGTCCCGCAGAATTTTCTGTTGTCCCAGCAAGACCCTCTTCCAGGGAAGTAGATTGCACCATGTTATTTCCATATTCACTGGAACAACGGTGTGTGTTTGCTACAAGAGAGCTGTAATGATAATCAAGGCCAGGTTGGACGGAGTCTTGGGTAACATGGTTTAGTGTGTGGTGTCCTTGGCCATGGCAAGGGGTTCGAACTGGATGATCTTAAAGTCTTTTTGAACCCTAACTATTCTATGATTCTATAATCATGCTCCCAGACCTCACATAACCATGGGGAAAAGCAAGAGTAACAGCCTCTATTGCCCGAGCTATGTCTTTCCTTCTAACCAGGACATTTCTGAAACATTATTCCAAACACTTCAGTTCAGCCACTCAATACTTTCATTGAACTACTGTGGCCTTTTGGCTATTGCCCAGGTTCTCTGGGAGCACAGCCTTTGTTGAGGTGCAGAGTGAAAGACTGAGCAAGTTGCTAACGGAAAGAGGAAAAGCAGAGAAATAATCTTGAGATTCTTTTGCACATACAACCATTCCTTTCAGAAAGGTAACTGAAAGCAAGCCTTTGACAGCAGAGGTGAGAGGGAAGGAAAGCATATTTCAGTGAAGAGATTTATTAAGGCCTGTCTTTTCTTTAACTGCAGCTGTACACAAGATTGACATATCCTGTAAGCTACCTTTGATAAAGTCCCTAGTCTTGCTGCAGCAATGCAAGGTAGCCCATTTCATCTGCAGTGCACTTACAACTATAGTTTACAGGATTTTCTACTTTCATACCCCAGCCCCAGTTGCTAGCTGTCTCTCAGGTCAGTCTTTTACTAGCCTGCAGTTTGTCAGCTAGTGCCTGCACTATCTGCTTCCTAACAACTCTTCCAAAATAAACCCCCTGAGAATAACAGAGCAACGTAGAGTTCAAAAAGCAGATGACTCTTGAACCCTGATCCTGAATGGGAGACCTACAAGCAAGTTTGAGTTGCACTGATCCTGGAGACAAGAAAAAGATGGGCAGAGACCATAAATTCTGGATACACCTCCAATAATACCCTAGAGGACAGTCTTGGCACTGTGTGGTCCCTACCCAGCAAACACAAGTTGCAAGCAGAAAGGAATACACAAGAAGCTGGCACAGGAAGGTCCCAAAGTTACTGCTCATTGTTCTTGAATGGCAGTTTTGATGTAGAAATTAAGAACATCTTCTCTTGAGGTCAAATGTAGTAGTCATAATCCGATTCATCATTGACAGATCATGAAAAAGTAGGGGCAGAAAGCCCCTCCTAGCCTTCCTTAAGGAAGTAGAGAGCCTTACCTTGGTTATTTCTGAAGGTCCTTATCTGATCACTTAAAAAAATAAAATGAGGATGATTCTAATGCATTATTGAGGCATCTATTAAGAGTGAATTGTCTGACCTTAATTCATATTCTCTTCACCCGCAAGAGGGTAACTTACTTAATATTCTCCCACTACCCCCAAGACTCTTATATTCCCATTTGTCTCTGTATCAGTGCTTCCCCTGAGAGGCTTCTTCACAATGTTCCTTTTCCCTAGAGTCTGTTTCTTCAAAGCTGTTACCAAGGCTGAGCAAAAATGCTCCAGCTAAAGCCTCCTTAGAAGTGCTCTCCAACTTCCCTATACACAAGCATTACTCTAATCCTGCCTCTAATCAGCACAGTTCTCCCTTCCTTTTTTTTTTCCTTTGAAGATGGAAAGAGGCTCTTGCCATTTGCAGATTATTTAATCCAACACATCTTCCTTAGTGCTGCTGCTGAGAGAGTCATCCCCATTTTTATTAGTTCATTTGATTTCTCCTTCTTAAAGGCAAATCTCTACACTTGTCTTGAATCCCATCTGCTTAATTTTGGCCAGTATCTCCACTTGATCAAAGTGAAAATCCTCTTGAATTCTTAATCAATCTTCCCAAAACCTTGCAGTCAATCTCAGCTAGCCAAAGTAGTGCTAAAGCCTCAAACCAGCATGAAAGGAGCAGAGAAAGGTTGCACTGCAGTGGAATAGCAGGCTGCAGGATGATCATACACTGCAATGTAACAAGTCATATGTGGCTTGAGTTGTGAGAAGCAAGAGTCCTGCACAATTGGTGGCACACAAATAGCAACGAACTGTGTTGCTATTATATATGTAGTTTTTGAATATTAATGTACTTTGGTTTCAAATTGAGGTCAACCTTGTGAGAGAAACTGTACTCAAGACTTTCCAAGTTGAAGCAAATGCATGGTCAAAGGGTTACAAAAGATTGAAGGGGCTGTTTATGCACTTACATGTCTTACGCCACCTACTCAAACAAAAGAGCAATTCATCTGCCAAGAGAACAGAGAGCAAAAGTGCTTCAGATGCAGTATGGATTTCAGGGACAAACATCAGCATTGCTCTAAAAGGAGTCACTCCTTGCCATCTGCTTCATACTCAGTGGCTGTGTGATCTCTTATTTTCCAGCTCCCCTTCAGCAGTTCTGGGACCTGCCTCGTCTCCATCACATTTCTGTGTTGTTAGTATATTCTATACCTTTACAGCAACACAGGGAACAGTTCAAACTCAATTGCACCTAGTAAGTACCTTGATTTATATATTAGGAAATAATCCAAGCTACAAGCATAACACTGTCCTCCCATTCTGCCTTTCACTTCAAGTTCCAGGTTAGCACCTGGAGCCTTTCCATTTTCAGTGCTTGTTTCAAGGCTGTGTTTTGAGATGATTCCCCAAGAAGTAGGATTGGATAGGGGAGAAAAGAAGGTGAAATTGAAGAAAAAATCTAATTCTCCCCAAAACACTTCATAAAAATTGTGTCCTGTCTTATAAGCAGGGGTCAATATTCAAAGTGTGCAAATAGGCTTCACACTGAGTCTGAAATTCCCCAGACACAAGTAAATGGTATCATGCCCTGCAGACAATGGAGTTGTTATGGACTTAACCAGGCCTTATTAAAAATACTTCACATTCACAGCAGGCAAGATGTTGCCCCTTGTCCTGAGTAAGGAATGAGCTGATGGTAAGAGGCTGGAGTCCTTTAATATTCATGAATATTAAATTGATAGACCAGCCAGGATCTTAGGCTGTCAGAGCAGATGAGGGTAGGAGTCTCTGTAAAATGAAAATGCCTTTGAAGGCTTGTAGGAGAGAACGAGTTTTGAGACAGGGAGGAAGAGAAGAGGGAGGCTCAGAATCAGGGCCAAAAAATCTGGGTACGGGAGAGGCAGGAAGAGAAAAACACCAGATTTTTTTTGTTAAGTGTTCATACAGATCAGATGAACATACTTTGTCTACAGAATGATCGTGGCCTCTAAACATATTTTTAGTGTTCTAAACACTTTAAGTAAAACTTCACATAGAAAACTTCAAGAGCAATTAAAAGACCGTCAGAGCTTTGGTAATTCAGAGATAGGGATCCAGGCACTACAAGCAGCAGGACTAAAGCAATCACTTCAGATAATCCAGAAGCAAAGCAATGCTTATCTCTAGAGCAACATAAGCCACTAAAAGAGTTGGTGACAGAATCCTTCTAATGAACACGAGAACTGCAAGAGGAGACAGAAGATCATCCTTCTGCTTCTCAGGATGGTGCTAGAGTTACAAATAATGGTTGCTGTTTCTCAAGGCAAATCCTTTGTAAATACCCACCCTGAAGTCAATATTAAGGCAGACTCTCTACCATGGGATGACATCTAGTCATGTTGAATAAGAGGGTAGGCCAGAGTTTCTCTAATGGCAGACTTGAATCCTGATGTAAAATAGAAGGCAGAGCAGAGAGGGGCCCAGACATTCTTTCTCCCTCCAGTCAGTTGGTCAGAAGCAGCTATCCTCAAAAAGGACGAAGTAAACCCTGCATTAATTTATTAATTATTAAACTCTGTTTTTTGTATATAAGCCTTTGAAAATGCTTATGGCTTTCCATGCCATCTGACATTTTAGATTGAATGGCCCTTAGTGAATTTTGTTCTCAAAGTATATAGTGGTTGTCTGAAAATAACTACAAACCATTATCTGATCTTCAACAATAGAGGCTCTAGAAAATTCAGAGGACCTACCTGGATGGGTCGTTCAAACACACAGATACATAGATAACCTTCAACTTCAACACTGCATGGCTTAAGAAACCCCTGCACAGATTTACCTGCATCCACAGTCTGAGTTGGTACCCTAAACTTCATGGCACAAGGCATTTGAAGCCACACCTTCACTACAGAAAATGGTGTTGGTGCCTCTTATTTCTGTACTGCCTCAAAAAAAAGGATTAAAAATATATAAAATAAAAAGCTTTTACTTCTTTTACCTCTCAGGAGGTCAGCGAGGCATACAGGATTTCACAGCATCTGCGACACAGGCTGATGCACTACACTGAAAGTAAACCTAAGAGGAAAGAAGCAGAAGGAACTGAAGTGAATCCACATGGGCTATTAGCCTCACATTAACACTTAAATAGCACATTATTTCATCATTTGCCAAAGCTCAGACGAGACCTAACCTTTAGCTTATCTAGTCAGGAGGAACTAAAACTGGGGGGGTAGCTAGGATGGTTTTAGCTATTTGAAACACTGACGTGAAAACTGCAAGGTCTGGATCAATAGATAGAAGTTCAAGGAAAGTCTTAAAGATCCAATTTTAAAAATCAGGAACTACCTCAGGCTGTTTTCAACTCACAGCTCTACAGAATTTCTGCAGAGGAGTTTAGTGCATCTCTATATCATAAAAGTGACAGGAAAGCAGAGAGCTTACATCCAGAGATGTGCCACTTCCCCCAGAAAAGAAGAAAAAAGTGTTACTACAGAAATATCAGAGGAGTTCTACTAAACACCCTCTGCTTCTGCATAGGTTTTCTTTACAACCAGCAAGCTTAATGCAGGTGGTGAAGGATCTTCAGACTAGCTAAAGCTTATCGGTCCATTAAGAGCCTGCTGGAAGCTAGAATCCAACAAAGTGCTAACAATTAAACACTCTTCAGAAGGAATTTGCAGAGAAAGAATTTATCAAGTCACCTGCGCTCTTCACATCCCCAGAAGGGCAGGGTTCTCTATCCTTAATGCCTTTCCTGGTATAAGCCAATAAGTTACGTGAAAATGCAATGCTCTACAACAGTCCCAATATTGTGGCTTCTCACATTACTGTCTGCCACCAGATGATTCTCATACCCTGTGGTCTCCCGCCTCCCACACAAGGAAGCAGAAATAAGCATCACAGAAGTGTCAAGGAGGCTTGACTTCAGATGGGAATTCAACCGCCCTCACGAGCATCTGTCCCTGAATGTCTAGTGACATGGAGAGGGTATGAAGAAAATGATGAAAGAGTCCACTTACGTGAGAGCCTCACTAGAGGAGTCCCAGCCACAGGCTTAAGGGAAAATATTCATTCTCAATTAAGTTAAGAAATGCTGCTGCAAAAGATAAAGGTGATTCTCCTGCATTTCTTTCCTCATCTGAGTTTTTTAATCTTAAATATCTGAAAGAGGCAAAAATCTATTTGAATGACATTCTCAAGGGAGGCTGATCATATTTGATATGATTTGCCCTAATCCTAAGTTACCTTGAACGTAAGAGTTAAGATTTTCTATAAAAACCTTCACCAGTCCTCTCCTACACAGCATATGGTTCTACTAGGAATCGTTACTGAACGAAGGCATTACTTTTGACAGCAGCTCCCACCATGTTTCCTGGTTAGATGCAACAAGACCAGGTTCATGGTGGCACATTCATCCCTCTTGAGGACACAGAGAAGTGACCACAAGTTGCGCACTGAATTGCCAGAGAACAACACACAGCCCTTGTAAGTTACCATTTGAAAGCTCCCATCTGTCCCCTCTTCATACTTCCCTTTGGTCAGGAAGGAGGAGACCAGAACCCATTCTGGCTTCTCTCTTTCTCAAGAGCCTGTTTTACACATATGCCCCTTTCCATCAGATAATTTAGTATTTCCTAGTAGCTAACAAACAATTAGGTTACATTCCTATAGTAAGTTTCAAGAGAGGGAGTGTTAATTGCCTGCAGCTCTTCAGGACAGAAACTGTGTTCTGTTAGGATAAGTAATACAACATAGGACCAGGACTTTAACCAGCAGCTGTACCCAGCAACATACTGAGTCTGTCAAGCCTGGCACATGTTAAAGAAGTCTCTTGCTCATCATCCCTGAAGTCTTCAGGTGCTGCCGATGCCCTGTAGCAATGGGTGAGGTGATATCAGGACTACCACAGCTGGTTCTAATGGAATTGTCTCACTTAATGACATCCTGCACTAAGGACTGGAAAGCTGTCAGAAAGATGAGGGTCTGGGTTTGTTTGGGGTTTTTCCCGTCCCCAAAAAACCATGGAATTGTGCATGTGATAAACATCATTTTTGACAGGAGAATACTCCTGTGGCTGAGAAGGCAGGATGGGAGCATGTGGAGCAGGATTAGAAGCACGAGGGAGGATTGCACCAGAGTAACCAACATTCCAGGGTTACACACAATGCATTGTGTGTATTGTAGATAAGCACCTTTGCCCTACCAAGTTCAGAACTTAGACATTGAGACTAACATATTCACTAAGGCAGCATTGTCTTATGGCAAAGGCAAGCCCAGGGGTCTTCTGCCTCAACTGTTTCATTACAAGGTCAACATGAGGGGAATAACTCACTCAGCTGCTTAGCTGACCTTTCTGGAAAGGGCCATAGCCAGTGGGTGATTCAAGTAGAGGGTTGGGTTGTTGTGTGTTGTAGATTTAGGGATCTTTTTGTTCATTTATTTAGTTTTGGTGGGGTTTTTGGGTGCTGGTTTTTTTAACCAGCTGTTAATTCCATTACTTTTGCATTTTAGAGAGGCTTGAAATTACTCCACTCAAGTTGTGGGAACAGGAGGGTTCCTTTTTGCACAGTTCCAATCACTAGGTATTATATTTAATGCCGTCTCCCTCCCAGGAGGATATTGAACTAGCTACTTCCTGAATCAACATGAATCTCACCAGAAAGGAGCTCTTTGCACTTCAAGTCCTGGTTGCAAGCCTGCTTAGGGGAGGAGAGAAATAGAAGTAGCTGTAGTTAGCTTTCCATAAGAGACATGCTTTTTAGTCCTGAAGAATTTCTTGTTTGTTTGTTTTTAAAGTTAGGTATGAACACTGTCTAGCTGCAGCCGCAGCAAGGGTCACACAGTTGTCTTAAGGGAAAGATAGCTTGCGCCACAGAAACACTACAAACTAGTCAGTTTAGTTCATGAACTCTTTAGGGGTGTTCTAGAGCTATGTAGGAACCATCTCCTCATGGCGAAGGACACAGACAATGAATTGCTTTTTGAGTAAAAGGCATTTTGTTTTTATAGCACAAAGCTACTAAATTAGACGCAAATGTTACCTCCAGATGTTCCACTTGAAGTGACACTAGCTCTGCATTGAGATGCTTGTAGAACTATTCCAAAGACTGAAGATCTCTTATGGTTAGGCCTTGGTATCATGCTCTACAGAACTATATGAATAGCTAATTAGGAAACTTATTGAGTTCTTTTCCATTATTGACAGTCCTTACCATTGTCATTCCAAACCACCTGTGTTTCTATGGAGACCCAGAGAAACCCAGTCCCTTGGGTCATACCAGAATCCTTCCTTTTACATCCTGCCCAAGAAGAAAAACAATGCACTGCAAGACAGCTCATCTGGGGAGGAGCAGCCCTGCATAGGCTGCTCTTTGTAGCATCTACAGCCAGAAAGGGGCAATAAGGAGTTACACCAGCTTGATTTCCACTATGAAGTATGCTTGTGGTTTGAAGAGAGCTATAGGCCATCCTTGTTCTTATCATCCTTACCCTGAGAAGCACGCACATCTTTTAAGTACAAAGGGGGTCTCCACAGAAGTCCCTCACAACATTTGCAAGCATTTCTCCACTACAGATGTTCGAGTTGACACCACATATGGTGAGCTTAGCAATCATTTCAGTTCCTTTTCACGGAAAGGCATCTTTTCCTTTGGTTCAGAAAGTTATCGTAAGATAACAGAGAAGAGATAAAAGCCTAAGTCAAAGCAACTGTGTGTCCTGCCTAACCCTCACCTTATTTCTACAAGAATACTGTTGCCCTCTACAAAGGCAATATATCTCAAGTCCTCAGTCTTTTATCACCCGTTACCTGCTTTGGAACCACTTGCTGGCTAGGTGCCCTTAACCACTTTCATTTAAACCCAAAGAAGGTACCTTTCTCCATCAGAGCTTTCCACTTGCATGAACCATCACAGCCATCTCTTCAATTTAGGAGTTGTCAGGTTCGCTCTAAAGTATTACCTTGTCTTCACACACCAAGAATCACACTGAAGCTAGTCAGTCACGCTGTTACCACGCTGATCTCCACTTCTCCGAGGAGGAAGCAGCAGCTCTGTTCTTCCAGAACAGGGAGCATTGGAAAAGCTAGAATTACCAGCTACAAGTATTTGTGCTGACCAGGGAGCTGCCAAACACTTTTTATTGTTGCTATCAATTCCATTCCTCCACGATAGGGGTATATATAGAGCTTTTGGCTCCCAGTGGCCACAGCTGGTTACTATCTACTCACCCTGGGCTATTGAGTTCTTATCTTCAGAGAAACAGTAAGTTACTTAACAGCAGCTGAGGCCACCTTTTTTATTTTTCTGGGGATTCTCTGGAGTCCCACTGTCCAGGCAGCATTATATGATAGCATTCATCATGTTTCCAAAGACGCAGCCAAAACCATCATTCCATGGTTTATAGGATTTCATTTTCAATGTAAATGAGCCTGGAGTTAAACTGCTACCGAGAAACACAGACAAAAGTTTAAGAGCCAGACCCACAAAGAGGACTCTAACACTCATTTTTTTTATCCCCTAAGGGCCTTGACTTGTGTCTGCTTTTGATTCAAATGCTCAAGGAAGAGGCAATGGGCTCCAACAAGATTAGTCTAAGCAGCTCCTGTTTCACCACACCTTGATCACTTGCTCTCCTCAGCCCAACTCTTAGAGAATGGAAAAAGAGCTTGAGTAATTCAAGACAGCGTTGCCAAACACTTGTCATCCAGTCACTGACAATGGATTGGTAGCATTTGAGATAGACAGTTAAATGTACAAGCCTGGTAGTCACGAGGAAAAGGTTATCATTTTCTCTAGCTTAAAGAGCAGGAAAGATGAAAACATTTTGACAGAGGCTTGAAGCTTTGTTTCAGTTTCAGAAGCTGCCACCTCTCCTTTCTAACTCACAGTCTAATACCTACCAAGAAGTGTGTCATGTCACACTAGGCGGTGGCAGAAGGTCTTTTAGCTCAAGGAAAGGTCTACCTTTTAGGCCATTTAATATATAGGAAGTGAACAGCAACTATCACAGTCCTGCTACTGAGATTGGGCCACCACCAGCAACATTAAACAGAGGATAGGGCTGCCCTGGAACATCTAGGCATAAAAGCCACAGTTAAATGCCTCAGACTCCCAGGTGATGTCTACAAGCCAAAAGCCAAGTTATCCTCCTTCCCATCCCTGCTCCAAGGGGAGCACTTATATGGCAAATCCATACATCTAATAAGCTTTTTAGAAAGTAATTACTGTTTCTCACTCAGGCTTTTGCAACCAGACGGCTCTATGCAGAGAGCAGGTTCTTTACCAATGACTGCAGTCTTGTTTTATCACATCTACCATATGAGCTAAGAAAAGGTACCTGCAGAAGAACACCAAAGCCTGCACATACAAATGTGCATTCAGACAGCAAGGACGGGTTTGGAAGCTTGTGCTTCTCCCAGACCTTTCTTATTTTCACTCAAAAAGGTCACAACCTGCTGCCCCCAGTCATGCCAGTTTGAACTGCTCAAACACCATCCTCAAAAGCTGATCTCTGGGGTGAGAGCATAAGACTTGCTTCAGGAGAGTTTTCACAGGCAAACTGACAATCATGTTACAGTCCTCAATTGAAAAGAGGTCATTTTTCTGACCCCCATGGTTAGATTTGGTTTACCACTGAAGCTTCTAACATAGAAACTCCTTACAAGCCTCTACTTACCTCTAACAGAAGCAGAGGCTTCCTTTAGCAAGCTGGCACATTACCCCAGAGCGCAATGCTCCTGTATGTTTACTCCTCCCTCCATGCAGCAATCATAAGCACTTTTCTTTATAAGCTTTAGCTTATTCATTTCTAATGCTGGCTCAATGACCTCTAGAGTAACTGGGCAAGAGATAACCAACTTTTATTCCTAGCTGCTAATGTGATGCACACCCCACCAATTGCCCTTCTTTAAGGAGAAGGATCAGGCCTTAAAAGCAGGTAGGATCAGGTCTTAAAGAAACTCACAGCAATCAGAAGCTTAGCCAGAGAGGGCTGTTTACTGACACAGGTTTGAACACAGCTGTGAGGCAGACACCAAGAGCACACAGATTTGGCAGAAATAGCCAAATGCTTTGCAGTTTTGCCTGTGTACATTATGGGCTCAGCCTTCACCTCAGAGAAAGCATTACGAGACCTGCTGCACTGCTAAAACAAAGAATAAGGGCAGAAATAACCTGCAGTCCTTTTGGGCCACAGCTTTAGCAAGCAACAGCCACCTCAATGGAACACACAATTCACACTAAGGAGCTAGCAGTCTCCCTTTTACACTGTCTTCACATCATTTTAAACTGCAGTGAATCAGGCCCCAAAGGTATGCAACAGAGAGGACTAAGGGAGGGCAATGATAGATTGGGAAAGCAAAGTTCTCTCAATTTTACACTTGGTCACCCAGCTTTATCTAGAGACAAGAGGAAATCTCATTCCACGTAATTCACTTACCCACAGCACTCAGAAGGGAAATCATTGCAATGCTGATTGTTGGGAAGGCGAGAACAACACTTTTACAGCAGCAGCAAAGGATGCAATAGTCTCCCAGCATAATCACATCTCTAAAGCTATTAAGGGTCCTGAGGATCAAAGAAAAGAAGCACCAGAGCACCCAAACCATAATTCCCAAAGGAGTCCCTGTCCATTTTACTACCTCCATCCTGTTCTTGCTACCCAGCAGTTCATAAAAAACCCTACCTGCTTGCAGGAGAACACTTTTATACTCCTAATTGAGCTGCAGTTGGACAAAACAGTCTTGTATTTTATCCACTTCAGGTAAGGCTACTACATCCTCCACAGGATGGGCAATGAGAAAATCTATTTGCACCTTGCAGGCACTCCTCCCCATTTAACTTGTCAGCACCTGCTCCATATTTATCCTCTTTTTGTTCTGCAACTGGTATGCTAAATCCATCCCTATTTCCTAAAGAAAACTCAACAGATTTCAGAATGGAAACACAGGAGGCAGCATCTGAAATATCCCCTCTAGTATCAATAGTGGGTAAGAATAATAGTAAATGTTATGTTCCCCTCCAAAAAGAAATCAATGTGTGCAGAAGGGTAAGGTCTGAATCACACAAAAGGCAACGTTCCTTATTGCATGCTCACACACTGCTGAGCAATAAAACATGCTCCTTGGTAAATAATGTAAATGCTTCCTATAATCTTACATGCACGTATGTCCAGCATTTTTAGGTTTCTGTGTAAACAGAACAATTTGTGTTCTCAAAAGGAACTTACTGCAGTGTGCGTGTGAATAGACAGACATATTCATGCGGCACAGTGCATAAGGAAATCGGATGCATTCATTGTAAGAAACTGGGAGGTAACTCCACTACCACAGCCACATAGGCAAATATCTAAAGTCCTTCTGAGCCTCTGTGACTCCAGGGTCCAAGAGGTGCACACAAGGGGAAGTAGTTACCACACTGGGACTTTGGGTGGTTCCATTCTGAGACTCAGACTTTATGAAACACAGCAGGAGAGCAGCAGGTTAGAGCTTTAAAAGCTCATCTGAACAGAAGAACAGTCCCATGTAAAAGACCCAACTAACGTCAAGAAAGCCTGAGTTAATTATGTTTTATGAAGCACAGAAATACTTATCCAAGCATTCAGCTATTCCAGGATTTGAATGATCCTTTTATATTTTAGTGGTGGACTTGATAGTGCCAGGTTAACGGCTGAACTAGGTGATCTTGAAGCTATTTTCCAATCTAAACAATTCTATGGGTCTATAATACAAACTTGAAGAAGGGAAAGAAACCAGAAACAGAGGTATCAGCCTATAAATACTGCCTTCATCCCTGAAGAAATTGCTTTGTTTCTCAACCACTTCCCATCCAATGAGTGGCTGGTCTAACTACCTGGAGTGGATTAATACTGTAGTAGCTAACCTGTGGTAGCTGCCCAAGTGCACACTCTAACCTCCATTTCAGGATCACAACTACAATGAGGTCAGCACAAGCACAAAGAAGGCTTCCACAGTGCAGTTAATGCGCAGCAAATCTATGGCGTAGCATTCCACACAGTGATTCATTTCTGTTGCCATACTCCATAGCCAACTCAACTAGATGCTAGAACTGAACATGCAAAAAGGCGTTTGCTTGTACAGATAACATACAGAACTGTTTTGCTTGTGCTGTTTTGGGTTTCCAAGGTACCTCTGCCTACAGAGCCACAGTCATTCTGTTGTGAGGCAGAGCCATGTAGATGTCACAAAGGACACAGATGTTTTGATCTCTTCAATTGAGACCTTTTTACCTTTTATTTCTTTTTCCTATTTTTATGTAAAATTGAAACATTTTAGATTGAAAGGGCACAGAAAAGTAGAATTAACAAAATCCCTAGTTTAGTTCTATTGTCCAAAGGAGGGAAATACAGCAAATAAGCAAATGACAGATATGAAACAATGGGAATTAGCTTTGTAAAAATAGCTTCTAATTTCAGTTATCTGAGATACCTTTTGTTTATGTCAAGAGTTCATTTTGTATCTGAACTCTCTGTCTTGTGTGAATAAAATCTTCACCTTGGGGATCCGCTACTACAGTTTTTGTACATAGTAAGTGGATTTTCAAAACACTTTAGCATTAAAACTCAGTTCTGTTTCCCCGCTGAAGTCAGGAAGTGGCATTTTATCATCAGCAGCAGCGAAAAGAAAGTTGATCTAGAGTGCTTCTAAAAATCACCACACATCATTTTCCTGCCCCTCTACTCTGCTCTCTTGGGACCACACTTGGAGCACTGCGTACAGTTCTGCTGTCCTCAACATAAGGACATGGAGCTGTTGGAACAAGTCCAGAGGAAGCCACGAGGATGATCAAGGGCCGGAGCACCTCCTGTATGAAGACAGGCTGAGAATGTTGGGGCTGTTAAGCCTGAAGAAGAGAAGCTGCGTGGAGACCTCAGAGCAGCTTCCAGTATCTGAAGGGGACCTATAAGGGTGCTGGAGAGGGACTCTTCATTAGGGACTGTAGTGATAAGACAAGGGGTAATGGGTTCAAACTGAAACAGGGGAAGTTCAGGTAAGACATAAGGAAGAAGTTCTTTACTGTGAGGGTGATGAGGCACTGGAATGGGCTGTTCAGAGAAGCTGTGAATGCTCCATCCCTGCCAGTGTTCCAAGCCAGGTTGGACAGAGCCTTGAGTGACATAGTCTATTGTGAGATGTCCCTTCCCATGGCAGGGGGCTGGAACTGGATGATCTTAAGGTCTTTTCCAACCCAAACCATTCTATGATTCTATGATTCCTCTTCTGGCAGCTTGCACCTATGAACATGCATGTACCAAACATGCCGAGGTGAACAGGAATTTAGGGCACAATTTAACATTTGTAGTCCAGGTCCATGTAGAAAGTACATTTCGAGGAGAAAAAAAAATATTGGGATTGTACATAAACCAAAAAGAAATGAAGAGTTTTTGTTCAGAACTGCAGAAAGTGTCTCCATATGAAAACATGAAGCGGCAATAGCCTGATCCAAGACAGACTAGTTAAGGATAATAGGATAAAAAGAAACCAGAAGACATTTAGTCTGAATGAAGGCAAACTTTGATTTTTTCTACAAGAGGGAATAAACAAACACAGTTCTGTCCAGTCTGACAGTTGCATTCAGAGAGACTGGCACAACATTCATTATCTGTACTTACAATTCTGCATCATCAAACAACTCACTGTGGTGTGCAGGAACTTCAGAGCTGCTTTAAACTGTGCCAGCTATTTGCTGAGGATATACAATGCTCAGCAACACTTAATAAAGGAATATTGTGAATGATGGTAAATTCCTTATTTTATGTCTGAGAAAGCTGACACAGAAAAGGGAAATAATGTGTCCAACACTCTAAACTAGATCCCAGACCCATGGTTGTTTTCTGCTCCCAATAATGAGCAGGGCATTTAGTTCTGTCAGACTTGCATGGACAGACTGGTACGGGGGTATTATGATTTTTAATTGATACACTTCTGTGCATGACACAGTGGAGGAGACATAAGAACAGGATAAAACGATTTCCAGGCTTGTGCCTAAGAGGAACTCAGCTTTGCTGCTCTACACCAGTCCTCCACTCCTCCCTTTGTGCAGGCAGCTTCCTGAGGGTATGGTTACTTCTAATTGTAAGCTGTCCTTATGCTGCCTGAGCAGTGGTGGTGGCTGTGGGCTGACAGTGATTTGTGCTTGTCATCCACATTGATGCAGGAGGAGGAAAAGCCCCGGCCTCTCTGACCACGCTGGTCCAGGGCAGTGGAGACCCAGCCCTATGTGCCTGACATGCTGTTCTGTGTATTAGCAGTGGCTGTGCATCCGCAGCAGGGACCAAGCCAGGTCACGGAGCTGGTGTTTGTTTGACAACATGTCCCTGTGATACAAGTTCTGCATTGGAATAGGGCACCTCCGAGACAAAGGAGGATGAGTTAGAAACATATCTCATCTCTCCCAATTGAGATCTAAGTCCAAGAATGAAAGCACGTAAAAGCAAGAAGCATTCCCTGATACCCCAAAAAAACCTGAGTGCCTTGGTGTCCTGTGAGCCATGGTCAGCAGTGCAAAGCATTGGGCTATGTGGTTAGGAGGGGGAAAAGAGGCCAGAGAGATATTTGCTGATGGGCACGTGTGTGCATTTGTCACTGCCCAACTCCCTCCCTCTGATCATACAATATTCAGTTTGCTTCCTTTCCCCTTCTGCCTGTGGGGATGTTGGGCTTCAACAACAGCAGCACAATCACATTATGGAAGGGAGGCAGAAACTAAGACAATTGGGAAGAGCCCAAACTTTGAGAGTATCCTTCATTTTAAAGACAGTATCAGCTTCTGCATTGGGACTCCTGGAGCATCTCTCCTCCATGGCCTTGTGCCAGCTTCATCACACAGGCTGCATCACACAGGCTGCTTCTCTGGTTTTACTCCAGCTGGGCACAGACCACTGGCGTGCAGCGTTGTGCCACACAGCTCTGCCAACGCCGCTGGAATTGCTCAGGGCTTTTCTTCAGCTGCCTGGGAATGCAGGCAGCAGTAGTATGAAAAGGCATAGCTCTCAACTCATTTGCTCACAGGTTTGTGGAGAATCAGGCACAGATTTTCCTTGGGGCTGCCAACGTGTATGCTTTACCCTCAAGCTTAAGCACAGCAAAGGCAGAGCCTTTAGTTTTGCAGTGGGACAAACCTGATAAAGCTAGACTGATGCTTTTGCCTGGGGTTGCTGAGGTGAAGTCAATGTGCTATATTTTCACTGCTTTCCTCTTTGGCAGACTCATGTGCATTATGACAATGAGGTTTAAAGATCTTTTCACAAAGCTATTTTTGATTCCATGTGTGCGTGTGTGTGCATGCGCGTGTAGACACACAAATTTAAGCCTAGGGTGGCTCACACTCTCCTATTTCCTCCTCCCCATGGCATCTGTTTTCCCTCTCACTAAAGCAGGAAGATATTAATTTTTTGCTCTGCTAGTCAGAAGATTAGAAGTATTAAGATGTATGCAGCATAACAGTGTTTATTTAGTTTGGGGGGTTTTATCTGAAGGCCAAAGAGAACTTAATTTAATTGGTGGGAAGATAAAATAGGGCTGCATTTACAAACAGGTTATCTTTCTCCTGTCAACTCATCTCTCCTGCTCTGTCAATCGGTGCAATTTAATTGTTCCAGGCCTCCTAGTTTCATAAAGCTCTTCCTCTCTTCTCACTCCCGATTACCCTGCCTCTGCATAATATATTCCCCTTGCAGGTGAATGCAGGAAAACCTTAAAGGAGTGCATGATTGAAACAAGACATGTTAAGCAAAGCTAGAAAAGCCCAGGGCCAAATACTTGCATGTAATATCCTAATATATTACTTAGAAGCTATAGCAGCCTCTCCATCTGCAGCTATCATGTATTCAGACCGGCTATTTTCCCAAGAGCTGCAGACAATTTAAATGATAGAGGGGAGAGGTGATGGGGTTTAAGACTGCCTATTATTGAATGTGGCTAGATGAGCTGGACCACAATGGTCCATTCTGGCCTAAACTCTGCGGTGCTGTGGATAAAGTGTAGGCAAGATGCAAGCAGTTGGGTCTCCAGTAAAAAAAACCTGCTCTGGCATCACTAAGTGACAGAAATACCCAAATCCCTTGAGTATATGACACAACCTGCGCAGTAGATTGAATTCTCTCTCCTCTCTGTTGCAGAGTCATGGCAGTACAGAGCTGAGCGTGTGCAGATTCATGGGCAGATATAGCAGCCTGGCCTGACCTCTGTGTTACAGCAGCTACAAACTAGCAGTATGTGAGCTGGCAAATGCATATCTAATTCAGGTACAGCTGTAGGAGCTACAGCCATATCTCGATTAAAATTAGATTAGCCTACCCCTGCATTAGGTAGGCTTCAGCCAACTCACATATGCTTCAGATAGCTATTTCCCCAGTCTTTCTTTGAGCCAGCACCACCACTATTATCAGGTTTGTCAGCATTTTGCAAAGGTTTTTCTACTTTTTTAATGACTGCACCCACACCATCCAAGGGGAAATGCAGTCTGGGCTGGCAAATGACTTCTTCAAGTCTTAAGATGAAATAAAATAACTCACCAAAGGACTTTTCAAGGCCCGGATGGGTTCATACATACCAGTATGTCAAAGTCATACTTTGAACTGTATTTTAAATGTACTACAGTCACAACACAGAAGAAAGTAACAGTACACTGGGGCCTCCTATCTGCTCTCCTCTCTGTACTTACATTTTTATATAATCGCAGAATCATAAAATGGTTTGGGTTGGAAAGGACCTCAAGATCATCCATTTCCAACCCCCCTGCCATGGGCAGGGACGCCTCACACCAGACCATACCACCCAAGGCTCTGTCCAACCTGGTCTTGAACACTGCCAGGGATGGGGCATTTATCACTAAATCATATCATATCAAATCATATTACATCTGTCTGCTTCTCAGATCTTGTTTGGGGCACCGTGGATGGGAATACGTCCACAATTACATAAGCAATCACAGCTTAGGTTGAGTCTAATGTTAGAGGCTGATTTTACCACCTTGTGCTCCTCCCTAAAATCAAAGCTTGAAGTTCAAGCATTTTTCATGCTGCTTGCCTTCTATTGCTCCATCGTGACCACAAAGACACAAAGACTTTCACAAACAGGGTCTTACCTGCAGCAAAGAGTGAAGGCAATGTTCAACCCTGAAATGGTATTGGTGGCTGGGAGGCGTGAAAGCTGAAAAACTCCAATGTTAGTGAACGTCAGATGTGATAGATAGAGTCTGAACTAGTCAAAGCAATTCTTAAGAGTTCAGCAATACTCTGCTTATGAGCACGCAGTATCTTGATGCAGAGACCAATGAGTCAGCAGGAAATGAAAAGCAACAACTCACCCACCTTTTCACTTACCATTCCTGTCTCCTAACCAGCTTTTGCCCCTGAAGAAGCTACTGCTCTCTCAAGAAACCCATTAAGTGGCAGTGTTGATCTCTCCGTTGTCAAAGAAAAGATCAAATCCTGCTCAGAGTTAAAAAGGAGGAAAAGGACGAAGCATAGAGATAAACACATCTCTCCAAAATGTAGCTAGTTTTGTCATGCAGCTCCCTATTTTCTGTAATGAAGTTGCAATGTAGCACTAAAGAAGAAAATCTTGACAATTTATTTCCATCCTGCAGATGGAAGAGACTTCAGAACATCATACTACAGGGGTACAGAAGTCAATCCCCTCCTATTGCAGGTGCCATATTAGATAAACACCTTTCTCAACTGGTCAAACAACACCCCAGACACAGTTCAAGTATTTGCCTCCACTATAGCAAGGGGAGTCAAGCCCTAATCATAACGGGGTGGGGGCACAGAGAAAGAGGAAGAAGTCTTAAGCTGTGGGAGTGCTCACCCATCGCTAGTGGGGGGCATAGCACTCTTCATGCCGCCTTCTAACTTTGTAAGTATATGCCTCATTTATACCAGTTGCCTAGACTGCTCTAGAGCCCCATTCTAATTACCCCTTGGTAGTTAGTCACTCTCCCCTTATTTTCTACATATTTTTATTCACGGCCAGTTTATACCCATTTGCTCTTGTGCCAACATAGTCTTTAAGCTTAAACAGCTCTTCTCCCTCCTTGACGTTTATTCCCTTAACTTGTTTATAGAGAATAATCATATCCTTTCTCAGCCTTTGTTTTGTTAGACAAGTGAAGCACTTTTGTAGTCTCCTCACATATGACAGGCTCCCCATTCTCCTGGACACCCCCCAGCCTTCTTCAGCATCCATTCCTGCTGGAGCTCAGCTAGGCACGTGACTTACTGGTGCTGAAGACGATATTCCAGATAATGCCTCAGCAAAGCCTCATTCAATGACATTAAAAATTCCCTGTCTGTCTCAGAAATCCTTCTCATCCTAAGACTGCATTGCTTGTTTCTCACCTGCATCCCAGAGGTGGCTCGCAGTTGTACTAGCTGATCACAGGATGACTAATACCTTGGTCCTTTCCCCCTTTCTGTCATTTCCAATTTATGAATTTATTTATTCTGGCACAGAGCAGAAATTCTCATGTTAATCCCAGGAATGTAACCTTTCACTCGGCACTATCTAATTTCATCCTGCTTCTATTATCCTCAAGGTCACCCAATACTTCCTTCAAGTTATCTTCTTTTGTCTTGAAAGTCCCTTAGTTTTGTTTCATCAGCTAATTTCATCAACACACTTCTTCCCTGAAATTTGATTCCTAATCCCTGTCTTCTCCAGACTTCACCAGTAATTTCCCATGTGGTATCACCTTCCTGAAGCCCAAACTAAATGAGATTTGACACAGCTTTTTTTCCCCTCTAAAAAGTTAGTTCTCTTCCCAAGGAAAGTAGCTGGTTGGATTGTGATGTTTTCACTTTGGCAAACCTGGACTGCATTTAGCCCACTTACCTCCCTGCCTGTGATTAGTTTTATCTTCCCAGCTTCCTTTGGTTCTTTTAAAAACCAGCCTACACAGCTATAGACTTCCGCACACTGTTAAAAAAGAGAATAATTCCAAAAAGCACTAAAAACTGGAAAACAGACCACAAAAACAATTTCAAACGGAAACTTTTTTGTTCTGAACTGAAGCCAGGGTATTTTTCTCTTTTTTTTTTTTCATTATTGTTTCACTCTTCTTCCCCTCTCCCTCAAATCTGAGAAACTCTCATTATAAATCAACCCAGATGAATAATTTCCCATTCCTCTTTAAATTATTCTACATATTGTTAGCCTGGCACTGCTGTAAAACCTTAAGTGTTTCACAAAGGGGCTCTTAAGCAGATACTCATTGCTCATCAAAAGGGCTGCTGGAGAGGGCCAGGTTTGAGGGGTGGGCATTGTTGGTTAGGAAAGGATGGGAGGGGGTGGTTTATCTGCATAGAGCAGGTATTTCCATCTCCTTTGAAACAGTGGGAATCCACATGCTTCACATGAGCCAGGAGCCTGTTCACACAAATAATGACTTGCATTAATAACGTTGTCAGCCCCCAAGTGCTGGTGGCCTCCTTCCAGGTGCTAGTGGCTGTATTCAAAAGGGCTGAATACTAAGGCATGGAAAGTAAAAACAAAAATCAAAAGGCTTATCAGCAAACCCTTTTCAGCAACCTCATTAAGGCAGCCAAAGGAAAAGGTTTAAAATCTTAGCTGTCACTGGAGACATGCAAAATCAGATGGGCAACACAGAGGAGAATAGGCTACAAAGACCAAATGTATGCAGCCTGGTTAAGGAACAACAGGATAAACCAGCTTAGCCTTAAAACTATATTTAAAGAAGATATTAATTGATCAAACAAACCCTAAATTCCAAACAAGATCCAGTGTGCATCACCCACTGGTGAACACTCACTTCATGCGTAAGGCTATGGTCTCCTGGGCAGTGAGGACTGCAAAGTAACTCTGCAGTGTATCCTCTGCACTCTTGCGTGTCCTACCAGCACAACCTCTCTGCATGCTTCCATCCTAAAGATCCTAAGGTCCTCCCCACTAGAAGAGGTGACTGACGGAAAATGATCATGCTCACCTGTAAACAGCACCTATTTGTGCTTAATTCTATTCTGATTTTCTTCGGACTGTGCATAGTACTATCTGTCTGTCTCTCCTAATAGTCATTGAGTCAATTGACCAGTTTCAACCCAGTACAGAACAGCTCTTGCGTGTGCTTGCCTCTTAAAAAACATTGTAAGATCTACACTGGGGCAGTCTTGAGACACAAATCCGCGGGAGACTAAGCTTCCTTGGTTTCACAGAACTAAGGTTTACATTAGATATTCAGGTCTCATCTGCCCTGGAAAGCTGAAGAAGTGGATGAATTACATTTTTATATGAGACAATAAAGCAAAATTCAAATGATGGCAATAAAGAAAGAATTTTTGGGGAGGGGTAAGACTGAATAAACCTCAAGGCATTACTTCTGCCCTTTTATACTATCTATAGGCATAGTTCTGTGTTGGATACTATAGGATGGGGAGGGCAGGAACTACATGAGAACCATAAATTGTTTTTCACAAGCCCTCATATAAAAGATGCATTGGGTTGCCCTGGATTTTGCTATTAAAATACTAGATGGGAAAGTGTTGAGGAAGTTGCTGAAGACAACTGAAGTTCCTGAAGTAAAGCCTGTTCCTACCTCACAGCTTCAGACTGTTTCTGTCCTCCACGCAGCCAGGAGGTGCTTGAGACACCTTACTGTTGAAAGAAAGAAGTGTCCCTGTATTCATGTTGCGAGCTATACAGCTAACTCTTGAAGTCAAGTGAAAACAAATGGGTCCTGATTTACTTAGACACTACCCTGTGTTCTGCTAGTTCTTCTCAGCATCATAAGAGAAATCTTACTTTTTTCCACCTGCCCTTTTCCCTAAACAAGTACTGATAAAATCACATTTGATTTCAGGAACTAGTTAACATCTTGT
Source organism: Psittacus erithacus (assembly GCA_009867235.2). NCBI lineage: Eukaryota > Metazoa > Chordata > Aves > Psittaciformes > Psittacidae > Psittacus > Psittacus erithacus. The sequence goes on from WYDI02006553.1 coordinate 24,502, forward strand.
TAAAAGGAAAACCTTTCTTAAAGAATTCACATCCATATCCTGCAATGTTTGCAGTAAACATCCTCAAGGCTTTCTCTACTGAAATGGGACAGTACTAGCCAGAACTCCTCTGACACTTCTAAATATTTGCTCACACTAGCATACACATTGCTTTAATGCTGGAAAAGAACAGAACAGCCCCTTAAGGCAGGCTCATTTCTATTTGCATACAAGTAATAGTCCAGTTTGACTAAGCTACACAATTTTCCAAAACTTTTACGTTAGTGTGAATGCAACCACACAAAGGGTGGCTGATAAAACAGCATAAAATCCCTTTGCTAAATGAACAATTAGAAATGGACACAAAATTTGCATAGAGATTGCAAGCTAGGGAGAGATGAAACCCTTCTCCCCTTTGGGTTATCTTTGTACAGCGACTAAATGAAAATTGGTGCTAACACTTATAAAATTCTATAGGCATATGAAATGATATAAAAGTATTACCAAAAAGTGTTACTATTGTGGCACATAAATTAAAAACAAATGTGATTTCAGGGGTAACGTAAAGCAACAGGGCAGTCGTGGGAGCAGAAGTAGAGACACACTCACTGGAGTGAAGTTGGGTTCTGTCTCTACCCTGACAATTTCCTTCCTTAGTCAAAGAAATTGTTTCTGCCTCTCATTTGCATAAGCACTTTACTCATTAACCTGCTGTAAAAGGAAAAATGAGCTGGCGGTGGGGAGAAGGAAAAAGCCACTGATAGAATAAAAGATGTTTCAAACCAAGGAAGCAAAAAGGTCACATCAAGCCCAGGACAATAACAGCTGAGGTTGGTGAAGGCCATGGCACCTCGCTATGAAAATCACTCAGGAACAGGAGATGGAGCTGACACTCATTCCTCACTCTTCTATATGCACAACTATTTCCCTTCTCCACTTCTCCTTCCCTCTCCTACTCCCTCCCACTACATTCTCTCCATGCTGCTGCCTCTTTTAAGCCACAGCTGCTTGGGCCAATTCTGCTCTCATCCCAGTTGGTTTCCATGCACTGAGCCCATTTTCATCTCCCTCAGCAGACAAAAGAACCAGCCTTCCTGGTTTATTGGTAAGTGCCCTTGAGGGACAACCCCACAGCTGGGGTAGAGTGGAGCTGAGGATCCACCCCCAAAATAGCCCCTCATGATGCATAGAAGAGGCAGTTTAGTCTGAACAGCCACACTGCTGCAGTATGTGTTAAGGTTTGGGCTGGATTTGTGACAGCTGTGGCAAGCATGCCCAAGGAGGTGGAAAGCAACAGAAGCTTCTGCCTGATGCTGCAGGCAGGACACATGGACAGCTAGCACTCTCAGCCAGTAGATATTGGCTCTTGTCATTGGCTTGAGACAACATCTGGCTTCTTCACTCTTGTTCCTTCCCACTGGCTCTTGTCTATTACAAGGACAGTTTGCTGTTAACATGGCTTCAGCCCAGGAAATAACTCCATTTTCAAGGCTGGCCAGACTCAGACTGAGCACAAGGAAGCAATAGAAGGAAGAAAGAAAGAAAAAAAATAGGAATAACAGAGAAGTGGGATGTATATACATATAGTGCTATGGATAAAGAACGAGGCTGAAAGGGACATCACAACATCATAGTTCTTTCTGAGGTTGTAACCATTCTTACCGCACTTGTCTAACATTCTCAAGAAAACACCAGTGATGGAGACTGCTCCCTCCCTACATGATCTGCTCTACTGAGTCTCTGCCCTTATTGCTGGAGAACATACTGCAGTGAATCTCTCTTGTAACAAAAGCCTGCTAATTTTTCTCCTTATCAACAGGACAGGGAGAAGATGGTTGCCTTTGGTCCTGCAGCAGCTTTCAGCATTTTGAAGGCTATTTTCACCTTGGCATGTATTAAGAGAACAACATTGTTAACTGTAGCATAGACAGGACTTGGACATAACTGGTCATGTAAGTGCAACTGACAGCAAATACTTGAGACAGAAACATACATTCATGTGTTGTTTATATTAGACTATACAAAAAAGGGACTGTCATGTTAACTAGCACATAGTGAAAAATAACTCATAGATGTTTTGTCTGTTTTTGCAGTGGAAATGATACAAATGAAGGAAGTATTGATGGACAGCTAAAACAGGGAGCCTAAACCTCCTGTGCTCTCTTCTCTGCCTTTCCTACACCTTCTGGGTTTATTATTCTGCTGCTGAAACTTGTCAGGTACCACAGGTCTGGTGAAGACTCTTTATCTGGTATTTCAGCAGTCTTTCGGTAGTCAGTATAGGAATGAAAACAGATCCCCCTTCAACCTCCACCAATGTCCACAGAAGCAGCAACTCCTAGAACCCAGCAAAAGTACAGCGTAACTTCCAAACTGTATGAATAAAGGCTTCCTGTCACACTCAGAAACGTGCCATTTCAACCCATGATTTTGGAAAGAATCAAAGGAACATGACTCCCATCTTCATGAGTTACACTATTAGCTTAAACACAGGTCAGTGTCATCTATACACTTTCCCAACCTTGCAGCTGAAAGCCCAGTCTGCACAGAAATGGTGATTTAATAACATCACATGCAGAAATCCCCATGTTGGCTTTCAACAAACAATGAAGCCAGTGCAAGATGGATCTTATTGAGAGTAGCCCTCAAAATACCCAAGTGTCTAGATGGCAGCACGGAAAGCTATGTTGCACCACGGCTGTTGGTCCCAAAGACAGTTTAGTAATGAGCAGAGCTAACCGTACAGCTGACAGATCTCTGCAGAGACACAGTAACCCTCCAACTTTCAGGTAAACTAATGCAAGTTCTCATGGCCTTGGGAACTGATGCCCACATCACTTAATTCAGCAAAGCTCCACTGCACTCAATGGAGTCAACATTATTTGCAACACAACCCCAGCCCGTGCTAGAGAACCAAGGCCGGATATTTATTGAACAATATGAAGGAAGAGTATCATCCTACCATAGATAGAGAATTACTTCATTTCTATAGGCCACATTATTATGCAAATAATCATCTTTGCTGTCATAAAACTTGATAGATCAGGACATAAAATTTAGGAGGTGATGAGCTTAGCATGCTATTCTCTGTAAGTGCAGGTGTAGCTAGTGTGCCACTAGTTTGTCAAGGCCATGGGAACCCCTCATGCCTCCACAAGAGGTTTTCAGTACTGCACTGAAGCTTTCCCTTTTAGGCACTGTCTGCTCCTTTTGTTTTGCAAAGAGTCAGCAACACACTGCTCACAACAGCAGCCTTCAGGCAGCCCATCACTGTGCTGCTGATGTTTCAGTGCAGAATGCTTTAAAGCTAAGAAAGTGTTTTTTATGGGGTGTTAATAGCCCCACACAGTAGACTTCCCCAGTGACCCAGGCAAGGATATAGCAAATGAGCTGAGTTGTTTTACTAGACACCACCAGTTGTGATAGAGACAGTGTCTAAATCTTCAGAAGTGTTCGATTGGAAAGAAATCTTATTTGTCATGTAGTCAATAGCCCAGAGAAAGAAAAGTGTTGTCCAGCAACATCCCCAGAGGTACCTGGCACATGTAACAGAGGATGGGGACAATAAAGAGAATCCCTAGCTTGGATTTCCAGAATGCTAATCAGGTTTACATTTCACTTGAGGAAAACAATGGTTTCTGGCTTTGTCTATTTTCCAAGGCTGGTGAGACATCCAGGATCTGTTAACTAGCCACAACAAATAAACTCAGAGGTGTGAAGTTGCAGAGGAACCATCTTATCCTACGTTGGGCAGAAAAGCCACCATAAAAAGGACTAGAAAAACACTTCAAGGGGAACTAAACCATATAGAGTATCTGCTTAGTGAGCTGAACAATACCTGACACAAGTAGTCCATAAATTGTTGATCCCTGGAAGCTATAAGCATATCCCAAAGAAATAATTTCTATATCCTTGCCTGTTTTTCATACAATTCCTGGATAAGCCTGACACTGACTTATTTATCTGGGGTGGGATTTTTTTCTATTTAAAGATATTCTATTTTAAGATGTGTTTCAAGTTGTTCCATTTAAGGTCTTTGGTTGTGCCCAAATGATGATCCTTGTTGTTCCTCAAAGGGAATTTTCCTCTACAACCTCTGTTTTATTGATAGATTAGTTGTGGCTCAAAAAATAATGGCATTGCTTTCTTTCACTGCTTTTTCAAATACCTGGATCAAGTCACAACAACATACCTAGTGATGTTCCCAGGGGATGACTGGCTTTAAGTTTGTAGACTTAATACCAGCTCTCAAAGAGCGTTGTACACATACACATAAACTCTTGTCTAGGCCATATTTCTCTTTCCCTTGTGTCTGCTTCACTCTCAGGTTTTAGGCTGGCTGTAGCCCATGTGCAATGAAGATTTGCTCTAGATCGCTGATGCCTCCTGGCTGCAGCCCCAAGGAAAAGGCAGTCAGATGCTGCCTTTTTCACAGATTTCATAGCAAAACATTCCCAAGAGAGCTTATAGGCAGAGCCATGTGGGTATTTAGACTGGTAGTGCCACTGTGCTTCAATCTGTATAAGAACATTACCATAAAAGCTTGGATGGAAAAAGGGGGGCCATCTATCAGCGACAACAGACCTGTGTGGATAGAAGCAGTAACGAAAGGGCTGGACCAGCTGAACAGCAAGCCCAGGGAAGGGCAGGCAATGAAATGACACATGAAGAGAAAGACTGCTTTACCCTGCCCCTGAATATGATGTGCCGTCTATCTCTAAGGGTTAAAAATACAGGCATGTTTGCAATCGTGTACTTCCTGAGCAGTGTTCAATACAAAAATGGAAGCAAAAGTGAAGGAATTTGAGGCAATTTCCTGGAATCCCTTAAGAGAGATTAAGTACAGAATGGCTGACGTTCCCTGCTGAGAAAAATGATTCTTTACTCAGAATAATAATGCTAATTATTATTATTATGACTGCTTACATTATAGCATTACTTTTCAGTTGCCACCAAAATCCAAAATTTGTAATGCTGCTCATTTCATACACATTGAAAATCCTTTTCCCATCTCTGTGAGACAAGATGCAATACAATGAAACTTACCATGCAAGAGATGTAGTAAAGTCAGTCCTGGAAATCTCTTCTTTTGTATCTCCCAGTGCTATTATCTATCTCCTCAGGTCTTCTGCCTGTTTGTGCAGATTCCAAGCTGCATTACATTGTTTTTCACCTCTTTACTCACTAAGCCATGGAGTCGCAGGAAATGCATAAGGCTACAGCAAACTTTCAGTTTACCCCTCCATTAATTGCACTCTTTTGTTACCCCACACCATGAAGTTGACAGTGATGGGTTTAGTTTTGGCCTAGTATTAAGAGAACGTAAAGTGGTAGTGAAGGTATAAATATCCACTATGAAATATAGCAGAAAGGTTAAGCTACCAGGTTTAGTGCTGTTATTCCTTTTCATTAGAGGACACAGCCCCCTCAGGTGGGACATGGGAACTGGTCACTGGCGTCCCCCTGCTCCAAATCCTGACTTTGCACTGAAACAGGCAAAGAACACACACAAGATCTGCTGCATAAACTCTAAATAATAGCTGGAAGCTGTTATATCTCTTACCTTCCAAGGCAGATACATTAGGGGTCTTCCTCTCACCATTGAAACTCCTGGACTTTCAGCTAAGTAGCTCTGAGTCTTGTGATGCTAAGAATCTGTGGGAGCTTCCTATATTAACTGAAGCTGTTTGCTCACCGACAGGGTATGATGTGCATTACACATGACAGACAGCAGGGCCTGAAGACATAAAGCTATAAGAATCAGTAACAGTCCAGACACTGAAAAAGCATGCAGACCCTGAAGAAGTTAAGTAAAAAAATTCCCACTGGTTCCATTTCTTTGTTCCCTGGGGGGCTGGTCCTCTCCATTTTTAATTTGTGGTGTGCTTTGTTGCTGGCTGGAGGATGCCACAAGGCATCCAAGGCACTAATCTTTCTAATAAAATATTTCCTTCTGGATACAGAAAGTGCCAGAAGTTTAAAAGAGAAAGAGAGCAATCTCAAAATCAGCTTGCAACTGATAAGAATAGAAAGGTCAAATTCTCCTCAGCATAGCTGATATTTGCTTTCATATTCACATCTCATTGTCTCGCATCAAGAATAAGAAGTGAAAAACTAATCTCACGGATCAACAAGCGTCACCTGCCATGAAAGAAGGTTCTGGGATGGGAGTCCAAGTCTGTGAGCCAAGACAATTGGGTTGCCCAACTGCATCTGTCACTGACTTGTAAATCACCTTCTCTAGCAATGTTGTGAGTTTTCAAACTCTGAGACAGAGCCAGCAACGCTTAGCAAACTCATGAGGCAAATACTAGTTGCAGGAAGCAGAACCTAGAGTTTCAGGTGGCTTCAGCATCCAACTCCATCAAGCCATACACAGCCAAAACCTTGATGGCCTTTGATAACCTTCTGGAAAAGTGTGGTTAAACAGCACTGGTCAATGGAAGAGGAGTAACAGCAAACTGGTTAGAGCACAAGTCGCTACAGGTCTCAAGGAAGTTGCTCCGTGACTTAATGTTGCCCAAGGCTTCCAATTTTGAATGGAAACTATGGAGAGCAGCTTTTCTGGAAATCAGATCCAGAGTGCCTCAAATTAGAGCTGTGCCGCCTCCGCCTCTAAATGAAAATGTCAGCCTTAATTCATGAACACTTTTTAAATCCTTTGATGGAAAGGACTTGAAAAGCTGCAGGTATTATCAGAAGCATTCAGCTCTGGTATCAGGCGTGCGGCTATTTTATGATCATGCAGAGCTCTCCCCCCATCCTCCCACCCTGGAAAGTTATAACGCATCTCTGGGGCAGGTTGATATTTGCACTTTGTTGACACCCAATAAATAATAATCCAAATATTTGCACACATGGAATATTTTGTGACATTATAGAGCTGACAGCCTGTGATTATTCGGGAGCTGCTTTGCGCGCAGAGCTCCCATTGGTTTCAAAGTAATGTGGAGTTCAGAAGAGCTGCAGAGTAAGACCCGTGACATTTATGTTTATGAAATAGGAGAGACCTTATCATTTGCTGGTTCTGTAGTCACAAAGCCAGAATAGCTGATGAGGGGCCTTTGCCAGTATCTTCAGTATAATCACACGGTATACGGAAGTGCCTTGGCAAGTAGTAAGTGAGCCAAGGAAAACAAAGGGAGATTAGCAAGGGGTACTGCAGGGCAGGAGGGGGGCAGTGGCAGAGCTGGTCTGGGGAGCCCCAAGGGGGCACTGGCAGCTATGGCATGGAGAGCCCTGGGCTGGGACATACTGGGGGACAGCAAGGCAGGGAAAAGCTGGATGTGGGGCTCTGGATGCAAACAGCAGGACTGCTTTGTGGGGGGCATTAGAGCAGCCAGAGTAGAAGCTAAGAGAGCTCGTATGCCATCTGCTGCTACGCTATTAAGTGCTATTAGTCACTGAGCTTCATGAGCGTGAAATTTCCTTAGTTGCTGAAAAGCAAGGAGAAAAGCCTAGAATGTGGCTTAACTTTGATTAAGCACCAGCAAATTTGGGACAATTTAAACAAGAGGGATTTCAAATATCTCATTGAAGCATGCTGCAGAATTCCTTCCTTGCCTAAGGGTGGTACACACACGGAGTACACCCCATTGTACTTCTCCTTCCACAGCACTTTTGTCAGCAAGATAAGGAGAAAATATTTGCATGTGGTTAGGGAAGGAGCTATGGATTTGCTAAACGGATTTGTATCCTGTTCAGTTAGAGTGATATGGTTCAGCTCATTCCAGAAAAGATGGAAGTAGACAGTAGTGCGAATAGAAACAGCTTTCTCAATTACGGTAGTTAAGATAGATGTTGGTAGACTTATTAATCCTCATGCTTCAGGGCTTTTGTTGATCAGCAGCTTGGGTTAGGAAGAAACATCCTACACCTTGTCACGGTGTAATGCCACACAATTGGAATTGATGTCGCCTTCTCAACCACTACCTTTGGTTATTTGCTGGGGCCTCTTGTGACCATGCAAGAGAAGGTTCAGCTCACCGCACTGCTCTGGGGACACAAAGGCTACCTTAATGTATGGAAAGACAAACACAAAATGGAACCGCTGGGTTTTTTCCTGTGGAAGCCTGACTTGTGCTTCTCCAGTTGAGTAGAGAGGAACACGAAAGTAGGGGCAAAGGCAACTTAATGTGACTGTCACCCAGCCACAACACGGTGACACGGTTTGAATTAAACAGAAGGCTGGAGAACTAATGCGTTTGCAGATAAAGGCTGAAGGTACTGCTTAGAGAATATTGCAATCTCCTTCCTCAGACAGAGGGAGAAGTGAAATGTATTTGCCAGATTATTAGCTGTGAGCATTTTGCTCCATCTTACTGAGAATACAGTACATATAGCAAGATTTGACCACAGCAAGGGACCAGCCAGCATCCAGCAGCCCTATGCCAAGCAGCAGGCCAGAATTAGGTGACATAAGAGATGGTTGGACTATGCAGTAAATCTCATCCTGGGGCTATTAGGACATGAACAAAGCTAAACTCAGATAAACTAAGTTCACTCTGTTGGAACAAACGTGTCCAAAGCATTTTGACAAGGTAAGGTTTCTCTCAGCCAGTGATCACCAGTCCTGTCCCATAAGAGACCCTGTGCTTTCCAGTAGCTTACCTCTCATACCTGCACCATTTAGGATTGGGAAAGGCCTGGGACCTAGGCACTCACATCCTTTTCAGCACAGGGAGAATTGTCTGGGAATTCAGGCTTCCCCAACTAATCGCATCCTAGCTGAGGCACTAAAGGAAGCTGTTTTCTCTTCATGACCATACATTACAGCCATTGTTAGTCAGTCATTGTAAAGTGCTCTTGGAGCAGTGGCAGATGTCCTATTACACTGAGAGAAGTAAGACACCTGGGTTCTTTACCACCTAATTAGGTTCTCCATGTGATTAACTACTTGTGTGACAGACAAAGAAGCAAACTACCCAAATGAATGCCAACAGAAGACAAGCTGGCATGGCAGCAGCAGGCACCTGACAGGCACAAGCAGATCTGTAACTCATCTGGCTTCCTGATGGAGAATGAAGAACTCCTAGCAAAAGTTGTAAAAGTATAATCAGAAACAGCATATGTTTCTCCTGAGTCACAGTGAGGTCTTTTCTGACTCCCACAAACTCTTCTCATCTCAGACAGAATCCATCTTGATACTTACTTCTGGCCCATCTGACCTACCTAAACCTTATGCCTCCTGTGCATAGCCCTCAGCATCTTCAAGGCACCTCAGCATCTCCTCCTCAGAGCCACCTCCACCTTCCCAGCAGGCTATACTTTCCCTTAGCCTTTCCCTAAAGGCTATACTGTCTCCCTGTATAAGACCTTTTCTGTACCTTTGTCTCATAAGAAAAGCTTCTGTTGGGGAAACCCTTCTGGCTAGTCCTGAGATTTGTCTGTCTTCCTCTTCCCTGCATTGCTTAAACCCAGCAAGGTAACAAAGCAAGCCTGCAGAACCATCTCTCATCTTCACTGAGAGCTTCCCAGGCTGCTACGACTGAGGCTGCAGTGTTTCTGCACCAGTCTGAAGGCAGCAGGCTGGATTTCCTCGTGAGCTCCTGATCCAGCCCAAACACAGATCCACATTCAAACTGTCTGAAGCCTCCAATCAATCAGTGAATTGCGCTGAATGCCCTTAGGAAAAAAAGATCTTTGATGAGGCTTTGCTGCTAGCAACCAATCCAAATCCATTAGCTTTCACATCTGGAGTTCCAACGAACAATAAAAATGAGCTTGATGGCCTCAATCTTGTCCTCATTTTTCAGCATCACAATAACCTGGCTCTGCTAAACACAATTCAGCATGATTGCCTGACTCTGCTCAGACTTCAGGGATACCCAGAACCACTTGAGCTGCCAGAAAAGAGGGTCAGGACAGAGGGTGCCTTGGCAAAACTCTGTGTGTGTGTGTGTGTGCTCACATATGTGTATTAGGGAAAGATAACTGGAATTGGAGAGGATGCTGCAGGGCAGGATCAGGGGTATTGGCAGGAGCTTCTTGATATAAATCCACTCGGTATTTTCTCAGTCACACATGAGTATTTGTGCAGGACTATGGCTTTTGCAATGTGGAAGCATTATTGTTACTCCCCTGCTTGTGGACACTGCTGCTGTCCCCTCATAAGCCTGTCCAAGCCTGCATCTCCAACCCTAGGCAATAGAGATCTTTGCCTTTCAATGGGCTGAAAGGAAGGAGGGCTTGCTTTGCCTTCAAGGACACTGGCAGGGAGGACCCAATTTATTCCAAGTGAGCTGAAATATGGAGGCTGGGATAATTGCATGATTTGTGCTCATGAGGAAAACTGTCCCAATGCCAGCCTCGACCTTGGATTAGGCCCAGTGTTGCAAAGAGCCCAGCACAGCCCTGCAGTTGCCAGTTGCCTGGCGGGTAGGCAGAGCCTGTGTTCTGGAGTATCAGTTTTAGATGTTTGTTGTGGTTTCTCCAGGAGCTCCCCACGCCACAAACAGTTATTCTGGTTCATATTCTTTCAAATTGCATTTCTAAGGTGATGTTATTATAATTTTGCCATTATAAATTATAAATATTGTGAAAGTGAGGCAGAGAACCTGATGGCAGCCATTACATGAGGGACTTTGGTCCTTCCACTGCTGTGTGAGCAAACACTCCTGATCCAGGTTTAGTTTAACCCCTGGGTTTAGTTCAGCCTTATTTCCAATTTCCTTACCTCACACATGTACCTTCCAAGAGCCCTTTCCCTCTTATGTGAAGGGCAATTGGTAGTGGAAGTATCTTTTCTCTTTACCCCTTTCCTTTGACACTGCAGTCCTGGTCCAGGCTCCCTAACCCACCTCTCTCTCCTTGCCTTTTACAAAGAAGGAGCCCATGCTGAGCCCTCTGTGTGAAACCATCAACAGCATCTGCTAATGGGCAGCCTAATAGCCGTTTAATGGGCCTGGGTAAAGCTAATAGATGTGTTAAGAAAATAGGAGCAACAATAGCCGAAGAGGCGTGCTCAAAGCAGGCAAAACTGGCAAAGCCTGCCCCACTTGGACTCAAGTAGCTGAAACAGCGCCTGCAGCCAGGCAGGAGCTTTGCTGGCTTTCCAAAGCTGCCACACGTTCTTGGGAAGGAGACTTTATCCGAGACTGGTACTGTCTGCCCATCCTGCAAGGTCATATGAAGGATGTACAGGCAGCTCATAAACAGCTCTGCCAGATGTTGCCACCTCTGGGATGCTCAGCCTCCCCCAGGCTGAGGAGCAGGTCACTGTTGGAGTCATGGCTTTTAATATACTCACAGTGAAAAGAAAGGTCTGTTAAGGCCTCATCCCACAGACTCCTCTTCCCCAAACACGGCAGAGCCTACCTATCAGAAGCAGCCGGATTTATTTGATCCAGCCAAAATTTATACCTAAATCTTTTAATACTTATTTTCCTTATGTGTAGCCAAGAGTTTTATGACTCACACTAACCCCTGCTCAGGAAACAGACAATATATTTTGAAGGATATTGTATCTAGCTGACATATCACATAAATTCCCTTTGCAACCCTCGTGCCCACCTCTAGTTATACAGCCACCGTGGAGTGAACACCAGTCCATATCTCTCTGGGGCTCCTCTAAAAGCCCTTATCACTCTGCACATATGCTGCCTGCGCAGGATGCCCGTGCCTGGAAATAAAAGCTGAGCTGAAACGAGTCAGGTAGTTGTCAGATGATCTTGCTGTCTGAGTGTCAGTGTTAGTGGCAACACCAGGACAGGATATGCATGATCTTGACAGACTTTTCCACACCTCTGGAAGACGTGTGGGGTCAGCAAGGGAGCTACATAGTCAGCTTGAGAACAGCCCTCCCTGGTGCTGTGAGATGGGATGTCTTGGCACTGCAGCCTGACTGGGCTATTCTTCAAGCTGTGTACGCAGCGGTTACAGGAGAAATGCTCGCACCACCCCAGCAAGTCCACTTGAACCATACACAAGAGTTTACCAGAAATGCCAAGTGCTCTTATGGTACAGCATCATGATATTAGTCCTCTACGTAATCGTGACTGTCTGGTCCCCTGTCCCAGCCCACTCCAGGGCCAGCTCTGTTTCAAAATGGGATAGCAGAAAGGCAGGCTGTGTTTCCCTGCTCTGTCCTCTTTTCAAACAAGGCAAGCAGCACAGCAGAGCTGTGTGTCCGGGATCAGTGTAGTCTCATGCACTCTGATCCAGGAGTGGGTACTGGTAAGGGGTATGAGATAAAGGTACCATCCCTCACAGTATAAGGAAGAAAAAACGTTCTCACTCTTTTTCATCACATGAAATCTCTGAAAGACAGGTCTTGGATCTCAGCAAGATCAAATTGATTGCCACATGGGGAATTATTGACAGGAGAGATAAATCCACCTCTCTCCTATCACTTCATCCTAAAAGCTCACCAAGTCCTTATCCAAGAAGTTCAAAAGCAATAGTGTGACTGATGTGACAGTTTGGCCCATTACTAACAAACATGCACATTGAAGGTGATGACATTTCCTTTCATAGCTGAATTTAGCTAACTGTAACTGCCCTGTGGTTAAAGTAACCCTTCACTGCTTTAAGGGATAAAAAGCATGTGTTTAGGTCTAGTTAAAGCTGTAGTTTGCTAGTGACTTCAGCAGGATACTTGAACCTGGCTACATCTTGGTAGCCCTGGAGGAGAGATTTTGAGTTGCCACTGTAAATACCAAACACATTTACCAAAGCAGATCCTACAGAGAGGAGAACAGAATCTTTGACTGCCCAGGAAACCTCTTGCACATCAATGCTTGAGATACGTTCCTCATATGCTTGCACTGGTCAGCCCTGAGCAGCAGCACAGCTAGTCCTTAGTCTCAGGGTGCCTATGGTGCAGGCAGCTGAAGCTGGTATAGCAACCTGGAGGACAAGGACCTGGCCTTTGGCATGAAGGGGGAACACAGCACCAAGGGTACCCTTTTCCTGTGGAGAACCAGAGGCTACCTTTGCCTTGGCAACACCACAAAGAAGACCAGGATTCATAACTGTAGAAGCTCCCTGCAGCCAGGAGTTTGAATAATTCACTTCCCAGCAAGAGACATCAATCCTTTCCCTACAACCCCTTCTACCACATCGTAAGATGTATGAAGGGGAGGCAGGAGGCATTTTTAATATTTTTATTTAGTTTGTGGATGTTTAGTGTTCCTCACTATGGGCTATATTCTGTCTTCACGTGCATGGTATTCTCAAGACCTTTATCAGTTAACTATCCTTGCTGTAATTTCTCCCCTGCTCTCACCCTTACTTCTCCCTCTTTATAAATTACAATGTTCAGGCCTTTGCTGGCGGTAGAGAGCACTACATTGTTCTAGAATAAAATGGACTTTATTCCATTATAATGACTCTGCTTCCAAAGGGGAGTAGTTATACTGGAATAAAAGTATTTTTTATGCTCCAGTCTAGAGCATAATTCAATCATAAATTACATCAGGAAAAAATAAACCATAATAATAAAATGGCAGTTTGTGCATTGATTAAAGTGAAAACACTCTTCATTCTGGAATATTCTGCGTATAAAGTGAAGTTAGTGTGCAATAAGCAAGGGTGTGATTTTTTATAGCACACCAACTACCCTTCATTCGCTCCCTAATGGATACCCTGCCAGAAAGCACAAGCGCCTTTAGGTGAGGCAGGTTTGAGAGTGGAATAAACTATTGTGCATTAATGCACACTAGAAGTATTTATAAGGAAATGTAGGTAAGTAACTAGTGAGGCAAAAAATCCACCACTAACTACTTCCCCACAGGCACCCCCAGAGAAGTCCAGGGAGGTCCCAAGGTTGGGACAACTCTCAGTTGGAATAATTCCTCGTGTTTTCTTATGACAGCAGATTTTTCCAGGCCCATTAATCCTCACAGTCTGAGTCTTGAAACAAGTTGTGGGACCTTGAAGAGAGTGAAATTTGTCCTATTTTTGGGAATGGGGATATGCCACCAGGAGATGCGCACTGCCAAAACCATCCCTTCTAACCCTGCATCAGGATGCAGAATGCATATCAGCTCCCCCACCCCAGCCAGCTCAGTGAAGGTAAGTCTTCACATCTGTGCTACCCCAGAAGGATCGAGCAGCCAACATCACATCTATACAGCCAGGGGCTATACTTAGGGCAGTTTCTGTTCACTTCTTTTGTCAGACATTCATACAGCATTTGTAGCCAGCATCAGTTTGTATCAGCCAAGAGCTCTTGATCAGACTTCAATGTTCTCCATAAAGCAATCATTTGCAGGGAGCAAGGGAAGTGATCTCCTGGCTAGGAGACTTCCCAGGGAGTCTGTCATTCTCTTTGATTCCGCTTTATATTTTCCTTTGTATGAATTTACAGACTAAGACAGTTAAAGAGTACTCACATTTGCTGGTTTTACCCAAAGAACAGAAATATGCTATAAATACTCCTCAACTGATTTCTACTACATTCTGCAAGACGATTATACCAAGATACACTCAGCAGGGAGTCATGTGCCAATCCCAGCTCTGTCAGGCAGCCACTGCCCACTGTCCCACTGATGAGAAAGAATGGCTCTGAGTACAGTAAAACATGTGAGATCCTCTGAAGAATAGTACTTTAAGGCCCCTTACAACATCTGAGTAAAATTTACTGATGGTTCAAAACTGGGAAGGAACTGCTCCTTGGGAAACCTGAACATTCAAGATGTCCATTATTTCATAGAATCATAGAATGGTTTGAGTTGGAAGGGACCTTTAAGCTCATCTAATTCCAACCCCCCTGCTACTGTCAGGGACACCTTCCACTAGACCAGGCTGCTTCAAGGCCCATCCAACCTGGCCTTGAACACTGCCAGGGATGGGGCAATCACAGCTTGTCCTTCTTGTGCTGTAGCTCCAGAGCTGGATGCAGTACTGCAGGTGGGGTCTCATGAGAACAGAGTAGAGGGGCAGAATCCCCTTCTCTCAATCTGCTGGTCATGTTCCTTTTGACGCATTCCAGCATATGGTTGGTTTCTGGGCTGCGAGAGCACACTGTTACCTCATGCTGAGCTTCTCATCAAGCAACACCCCCAAGTCCTTCTCAGGGTTGCTCACAATCCATTCTCTGCTTAGCCAGTATTTATGCTTGGGATTGCCTTGAAGGGTAGGTGCAGGACCTTGCACTTGGCCTTATTGAACTACATGAGGTTACACAAGACCTGAGTTGCCCACAGTTGCCCCTGCCTTGCAGTCCCTCAGCTCTTGCAGCTCAGGGCTGCCTGCATCAGCTCTGCAGTTCTTGCTAAGAATGCTAAATCACTGCCACACTGAGAGCTGGCCTCATCTATATCTCCGCCGGTAAAAAATATTCTGGAAGTCTTATTACTTAACACATTTTCACTAATGTGATGCTCAAGTATCATTCAATGCCTCATACAGAAAAATGATATTCCAACACTTTAGCTACTTATGTCTAACACCGAGGTGCCTCGGCAAAACAGTGTATTCAGAAACATTACTGCCCTTACATACGCTAAAGGGAGCACTGCCTTTGAGATTCCATTAGTTGTAACTGAAGTCCAACTCCCACGGACTTTAGGAGGTGGTAGACATCCATAGGCCTTCGGGCAATCTGAACTTCAGGGCACAGGCAGAGTCTTATAAGTCCGCCTATTTCTGCATTATTGCCCTCTATGCTGAAAAGTATTTTCAGTTTAGCTAACTTCTTTTGCACTGAACAGGGTCAGGAGAGCTCACACAATCTCCTGCCAAAGCTCAGCGTGCAGGATGGTGACACATAATGAGGAGAACAAAATTCAAGTGGGAGGGAGAATATGGTTTGCATGTTCAGCTACCAAATTAGATTTCTGAAAGCTCATAATCTTAGAGGTCTTTTTCCAACTTACATGATTCTGTGATCTTTTCCCTTCCTAGCATGCAATTTCTAGTATGGGACATGGAGAAAGGAGCATGTAGAAAAGGCACAGATCAGCCTGAAGCCATCAGACGTGTTTCTCTAGTGCTCAGAGCAAGAGCTGAACTCAGCTCTGCGCACTGGCTTACTCACTGCTCTAGTTGGGCCCTTCACCAAAAGGTTAGAGTGAACACAGAGCGAACATGGAATTCAAGAAGTGGATTATATCAACAATTACAGCCTGGAGCATAATTCAATTATAAATTAAACTGAAGTTAAACCCCCCCCCCCAATAATAAAAGGTTGATTTTTGTGTTGATTAAAGTGAAAACATGTAGTCATTAGCCTGTGTATAAATCTTGTTAGCTGTGAGCAGAGCTGTGTATTGCCATTAGCCTGATAAAGAGCCTGTGGGGAACGGACACTTCTGTAGGTGCCTAAAGCATAGAGGTGTGAATCAGGACAGCTGCTGCCCTCTGAGACGTCAGTGCTGGAGGTCATGCAGGAGTGGTATGCATTTACTGTAACAACAACCATTGACACTATACATTTTGCAATCCTTTGTACACATCTATTTTCATGGGACAAAAGCTATCACAAGATCAGTTTTTAAGAGTGAGGTGTGAAACTGAGACAAGAGCAGATGATGGGAGATGCTTTATCTATAGACCAGCCTCACTGTGACTGTGGGGTTACACACAGAAAGGGAAGGGAATGGCAGTCAGCATGTAAGGAAAAGCATGAGGTCCTTGGCCAATCTCAAGAGGGCACTAGAGGCCCTAATTTTGTCAGAGGCAGCATTTCTGCCTCCCAAAGGGGTGCTTAGAAGACCAAAACCAGGAAATTCTGCTCCTCTGCATTTCTCTCAAAGACCTGCCAAGAGCCTTGAGGGATGCAGAAAGCCAAACTCCCCTGCCTTACATCCCTGGCAACTTCTTGCTCCCTCTGATCTGTACTGAGGACAAGGCAGAGACCTCAAGCAGGCCTGATGCATCCTATACCTCCTTCATGTTCACTATTAAGATGTCAACACACCTTCCTCACACACTGTGCTCTGTGTCCTTCTTCTCACATCTGTTTTACCCCATGGGCCCAGGAGCTTGTGTCTTCCCCCCACATCTTGAATAACCTTCCTGGGTAACCCTGCTGGGATGCATAAAGGCTCCTTGCAGCCCCTTTTTTCTCCTGTATTTCATACCTCTCCTGAGCCAGGCACACTGTGTTCCCATATTATGAGAGAATAATTGCTTTTCCCCAGCTCACAACCATACTATTTTTTCCCCTCTTATTTTACAAACTCTTCTTCCAGAGAAATATGTCCCTGCACAAGAGCATTAGATCGAATTTGTAGATCAAATTATTCTCCTGTTCCATAATACTATTCGTAATTACTCCCTGTAACTTTGCTTTTACTGGTGATCACAACCATCAGGCAATTTTCACACATCCCTGCCAATAGAATCCAGGCACAAGCAAATATTAGAGTGTGAATTTATTTTTATTTATAAATTACTTAGAGGAAAAAAGGCAAGCTCCGGGCACTTAGCACAGAACCGACTTGAAATAGATTTTGCACAATTGGCCTGTGTTGTTTTCTCCTGTGCCTTGCAAAAAAGGGAAATGAGGAAAAGGGAAACATGCTCAGATACCGGAAAGAATTGAGGGGAGCTGTACAAGCCTCATATTTCACAGTGTAAGGATGCACACAAGTCTTGGATTTCCAATATAGTGAGGTTTCTTAGCCCCTCTTAATCTTAGGCACAGACTCAAGATAACTACATGATGAAGGCAAGCTTAGTATTTCACCTGTTCACGTACGTCTGCACTGAATCTCCTCCAGGCTCTCAGTAGCTTCACCTGGGAGCTACTCAGTTACATCCAACTTTGATTTGGTTTGGAAATGATTTTTCCCCAGATTTATGTTGCTTCCTGCAAAATTCCACTCAGAGATCTGGCCAATGGGGAGCTTGGCTCTAAATTAGCCCAGGTTCAGCTGAAAGTGTAGCAGAAGAGAAAAGGAAAAATCCAATAAAAAACCACCCTGCTTTTGACTCCGGCTCAAAGCGCTCAGTTCCAGAACTGAATCCAAAACCAAACTTTGCAGTTCAGACCCATCTGCCATGAGCCCTCGGCTTGCAGGTGGAAGCCTGTAACCTGCTGCCAATGAGGGCATGTTCCATGAGACTGCAGTGGGAAGACTTGGCTGGCAGAAAATGTCAGTGTCTGTGTTCTCCAGGGGCAACAGGCATTGGCTTGCTCATACAGAAACTGGACACTGGGACAAGCAGGAAAAAACCAAGACCATCATAGGTGACTGCAGCATACATTACTTTTTGTCATTTTCATATAATCAATGATTTGGGTTGGAAAGGACCTTAAGATCATCCAGTTCCAAACCCCTGCCATGGGCAGGGCCATGTCATGCTAAACCATGTTGCTCAAGGCTCTGTCTAACCTGGCCTTGAACTGCCTGGCTTGTCCAAGCTCAAGTGAACCAAGAGCCTAAATGTCTTAGATGGGCTGCTTCCACTATGACTAGAAGACAATAATTCCCTTCAGCATGAACTATGAATGCTAACCTTAGATCTGAACTGGGAAGTCAGGGAGAAGTTGCAAGAAGAAGGGCTTTTGGCTAAGAGAAGGCAGGGGACTTTGTTCATGTTGAAGCTCAAAACCATAGCATTCTTAGTGACTTTTGGCAAGCCTTCTTCCAGCAGCCAAGCTGTAGAGCAAATCAGGTCATGGGATCTCTGGTTCTGGACTCAGCTTGATAAAGTCGGGACTGACCTGATCTAGTACTGGTGATGGTCCCAGGGAAGCTGGATTACTTGATCTCCTGAGGTTCCTTCTAATCAGCCTTTCTACTGTTCTGGAGCATAGACATAACCTCCTTGGTTTGGTTCTCTGTGAATATAAGAGGTAGGGCTGAGTCTGCATCACCGCTCAGACTTCCCAGCAGCAAAGTGAATCATAGGCTCACACAATAACTTGCTATGGAAGGAACCACTGCAGGTCATTTGGTCTAACACGCTGCTGAAAGTAGGGCCAGCTTAGACCAGGTAACAGCATAGCAGAAGAAGGAGAGACCACAGGCTATTTCCAAAGGCCTAACAAAGGTTTATTCGGAAGGTTTACTTATGCTACCCAGCATCCCGCCAAACACGTAGCTCCTAAAGGATCTCACACCTCCCCCTAAAACATTTGAGTATTCCACAGATGAAAAAAGTGATTGAAAAAAACTTTGTCTTACTAGTTCTGCTTCTAGAGGGAACCCCCCACGGTCATCAGGCATTAAAAATAGAGCTGAAAGACACTCAAGAAGGTATCTAGTCTTTCCCCCCATCCAGGATCAGAATCCCTTACAACTGTGACGGTTCAGATAGAAGTTGTCCTTCAAGGGGTGTGGAGAGAGATATCCCATGGTGCCTCCAGGCAGCCTTTTGCGGTGCTTCATTCTCCTTCCTATCATAATGCCTCCTAGTCTTTTAAGTTAAAAGTCTCACCTCCCATGGTAAAAAGGAATGGTGCCTTTCCCTCTTCTTCATGTACCTTTGGTAGGTTACAATCACCTCCACCTGCAAGCCCTGCAAGGCAGGGACACAGAGCCCTGTGGATACCTGTACAGCACCTAACACAGCTGGGAATGAATCAGAGCCTTTCCCTTTGTATAGCATTTGTAAGACGCAGCCTGCTCCAGCGAACGCACTGACCCCATAAAGCAGGGAAGTGTCATTTCAGAGATGAGGAAAATGAAGCAGAAAGACAGGCAACATAGCAGCATGCCAAAGGTCACACAGAAAGCCTGTGCCAGGCCTGGGAATCGGGCCTTAGTCAAGCATCTTAATGTTCTCTCCTCTCCTTTTGGTACTGCTGAGATATGAAATAATAATAATCATGAAATGTGCCCAGCCACTACGAAGATCATCACCTTGATTCATATAATAGGAATAGCCAGCATCTGTGTAATGCAGAATCAAAATGGTTTATAATGGGGAGAATAAGATGCAGCCCAGAGTTTAAAAGTAATTAAAATTCCCTCCCTACGTTTCGTTTGCTTAATGTACTTCCAAAAACACACATTCATCTGCTTGCAAATGACTGACCCTAGGAGTACAGGTTTCAATGCAAGGGAAAGGTGTATGCTGGCAGAATGACAGCAGCTGAACAGTATCTCATCTGGATCCAAAAATGTAAAGAAAGGGAAATACTCATTATTCTAGCGGCTCAAAGACAATTTCAATCCATTTTAACTCTAACAGGTCCCCCTGTGGCCTCTTAAAACCTACCGAATTGGAGCAAAGTAGCATAAGCGGCAGAGTTTCATCTTCAAAGGGGCAGTGAAAATATCCAGGTTGACAAGAGGGCTCAGTTCAGGAGGTTTTGTGGGGTTTTGCTGTGGACTTTTAACAATGCTTTTCCACAGCACCTTTTATCTGCAAATATCACTGAGCTTTAAAGATACTGACTGACGTCTCACCATGTTGATCCTGTAGGAGGTGCATTAATATCTCCATTTAATTAACAGGGAAACTGAGGCACAGCAAAAAGAAAGTGATTTGCTTGAGCCCACACAGTCCACTAGTGGAAGAGCTGGGATTAAATACAAGCTGTCTTGATGTTTTAGGTGTCCCTGCCCATTTTGCATTGCTTTGTTCCTGCTTGCCTCCTCAGTTGCAGCCCCCCGAGGCCTGAGTTGTCAGGGAGCATCTCTCTGAGCCCAGGGAGATGCAAGAGATGTGCTGACCCAGGCAGTGATCACAGCAAGACAAACAGCAACACTGCCTGTTCATCCAGGGCAGTTCTGAGCACGTATAGATAAATCTCACGGGCACAGATGAGACCTCATAGTTCAAACATTGCCATTCTTAGCTTACCATTTGCAAAGGCATACAGCAAAACAACAGAAAATTCCTCCTTTCCCCCATTACTCTAGTGCTGCACAGTGCAACCGCTGTTCTAAGGAAGTATATGACTCTCCCTGAAATCAAGAAAAGACATTTCTGAGGCCCATAATGGAGCTTCAGTTGTGCTGGAAGCTGCTGGTATTCACTGTGCAACTCTGAAAAGCTACTTTCTCATCACACAATCACACCTTTTTATAAGCTGTATGTGCTATTTATGCACATGAGTACATGTGTGCCTCTATATATATGCAGGCATATTATTCTGAGCAGTTGTGACTAGCAGGAGCGCAACAGACCCAGAACTAAGTGTTTCCGTGACTCTCCAGAGAATTTTGAGGAGCAGCTCTGAGAACAAGGAACTGCTGCAGTCATCCAAGCAAGGTTCTCTGCTTAATGCCCTGACATGGTTATTAAAATATCAGCATCATAAACTGTGGTAAGACCAGTATATTGAAGTTCACATATCCCCCTTGTCCGCTGAGGCACACAGAAATGATGGCTGCTAGCTCAGATCCAGCCAGTTCAAAGTTTTTTCCTGGTGGCACTAGAACACAGACGTGTCTGTTCATGGGGAAAACAGAGCAAAAGGAACATCCCCTCAATTTACCTTTGTCCCATTGTTCTCCTCATAGCATGTGAGAGAGAGAAATACATTTAGGCTGGCAAGAGCAGGCAGTAGAGCTTACACTGTGCTCATAGTGTGGGGGTTGATGCGATTTGACGGTGGCCTTTTGAACATAACCCCGGTGTAGAGGTTGGGCAGCTCTAGTAAAAGAGATCTGGAACTAAACTGAGGGGAAGCAGGGGGTCAGGATAGGAAGAGTCTCTGACTGAAGTGAATTGCCAAGTAGGACATTAGGGAGATAGTCTTAATACAGCGTTTAACATCAATGTGATTCAGAGGATGGAAACCAGCAGCCTATTTTGTTACAGGAGAGAAGCAGAAGGGAATTTAGGATTCCTGAGGTAATCGCATAAATGTTTTGTAACTCACTAATAGCAAGCACAATCCGAAAGGTCATGTTTGAAAGATACATCTGGTTTTGCTTTGCTTCCTTAAGGATTCTATGAGGTTTTTATAAGTGGAATGTGCCTGTTCATTTGGAACAAGAGGACCTGAGTTATATCACTGGTGTTGCAACAAAGATAGAAGACACTATGATGTACAATGTAGAGGCAACCAAAAATTACTCTTATGACCATGGATTCATTGAATTACTTAATGCTCTCACACAGAACTCTGGAGTTTAATAACGCTAATGGGGTACTTCAAGATCCACATACAGAACTACCGGAGGAAAATGATCATTATGTTCTCCCACTGTCATCTGCAGGTTTCAAAATATATTACAGTCCTTCACTAATTGTCACAATGTCCCACTAAGTCAATATTATTGTAATAATTTCATAAGTACTGAGAGGCTGATTCTGATTTCACTCACATGGGTTCAGTCATGACTCCAGATTCCAGATAAAGGGCTGTCTCTTGCATTTCAGAACTATGGGAACATCATGGGTTGGTAACTTCTACTACAGAAAATAAACTAGATTTGACCACAGGGGACCAGATTAGAGAATAGTGATGTTACCTTGTATACATGGCAAGTCTGACCCATCGACTCCATTGCCTTCATAGCACTTCACAGCATAGGTCCTGTCTCAGGAGTATTTTGCCAATTTTAGGCATTGTGGTGGGGTTCTTTCAAATAAGGATTTGGGAGCTGACCCAGGTGCTCACGCCTTAAGGCAGAACTCCCCGTTTACATTGCTAAAAATGACAACAGAATCCAAAGAACTCGTTCAAGATTGCACAGTGGTGTCACTGAAACCACTCAGAGCGAAAACTGAGAGACCTCATCTTTAACCAGCAGATAACCCTTCTCTCTCTGTGGTCTTGGACAGCTACGAGTGTATTAGCAACATGGTATGTAGCTGTAGGCAGGGACAGGGAGTTAAGAATTCCATTTCTGAGAGTTATGAGAAGTCCCTTGTCAAAGGGTCTCATCTTGGTGGGTCCCCTCAGTATTCATCTCCATAAAATGAGGGAAAGAAAGCAATCCTGCTTTGAGATTCACAGATGAAACACATTGCGTAGAGCTCTGATTCTTCGTTAAAAAATTCACAGCATTGTTTTCCTTCCTGCCCCCCATTCTCCTAACCAAAATTCAGGGGTGAGTTATTCCATGGGAATCAGGAACTGGAAAGAAGTCTTTATTTATTATAACTTATTTACAAGGAATGCATAAAATCAAATTTTCTTCCATACAGGTGAAAACAAATGAGCCAGAGCCAGTTTCTTTGTTACAGAATCAAACTCCCTAAGCAATTCCTCTGGGTCAGGCTATCAGCTGCCGAAAAGAGGCTGTGCTTCAACTCCCTTCTTTCTCTATACTTGTGTTGAAGCCTCTCTCTTCTACATGCATACACACCCTCTCTTCTTTTTCAGTGCCTATTGAAGTTGTTTTTCCTGAGTGGCTAAAGCGTGTGTATGGCCTCTGGCTTGGACAACAGCCTGCTATTATTTCATAGAAGAGTTTAGCTATTAATCTAGAGTGAAATAATGAAATTAAACTCAAGCTACAATGGATTTGGCGATCCTCAAGCCCTAACAGCAGTGTCCAAAGACGCATGGCGCTCTGCCTCTGAAAGCACATAGCCAATAACATGAACTCTGCAGCTGAATTGACTTGAATCTTCTTAGGATAATTTTTTCACAGCAGTTCAAGTGTTTCTCTCCATGTCTCTGGCAGATGCCCAAAGAATTTCTCTGAAGTGTTCTGTACTGAACCTTCTCTGTTAACTCACAGGGCATGCTTTTCCTCCAAACAACACAACCAGAAAGTCAGTCATGGGAGGAAGAAGGGTGCAGTAAAGAGGATGAGTTTGGAGTTGCTTTTGGTTCCTTTAATGCAAGGTGACAGAGTGCAGCAGAAGCAGAGAGAGGCAAGATCTGAGAATTTCAGAGGCAGGAGGAAGAAAATTATACTGAAGCTTTCTTATGACCTACTGGGGCTCGATTCTTCACCTAAGATTGCGAGCTCTGGAGGCAGGACCACAGGAGAAAGGAGGAGGAAGGGAAAGCACAGAAAAGCTAATAGAAGCAGGAAGATACCACTGAGAGATGTGGGAGAAGCACTGGGGGAAGAGCAGAGGTGAGAGCAAGATGAAGGAAACAGAACCTGAAAGGAAAGATAAAAAAGAAAGGAAATGGAAGAAAATGGAAGAAAAGAGTTTAACTAGGAAGAAAATAAGCCAGTCAAGAGAAAAGGGAATAGAAAGGGAAGCAAGCAGGCTTTTACCTTAACAGGGAAGAATTTAGGATGCTGCTTCCTATGTTGAAAAAAGCAGCACCTTAGTTAGAGATGGGTTTCGATTTAGTTTTGGATTAGGACTAGCTCCGGGATAATCAAGCTCCAGAGAGCCAGTGGCCGGTTGCGGGGAAGCTGGCTGCACTGGCCGTTCCTGCCGCGCAATGAAGAATTGCTGTGTCCAAGAGCACCATCAAGTGGTGAAAGGAAGATGATTATTAAAGCGCCCAAATGGCTCTCTCGGCGAAGCAAGTTTGCGTAACGGAAAACTACATAGAACAATTTGTTTCCCTGTAGCATCCTTCACAGAGAGTCCTGCATTTCATTGCAGGGGAGAGTAAAACAGGTAAAGGTCTACATAGCCAGCTATGGTGTTGCACCCGCAGCACATAGATAGGGCTTTAGATTTCTGGTAGAGAGGTGAGAAAAACAAGGTAGGAATGGTCCAGAGAGGAAATAGAAGGGGCACTGACAGAGCTGGGAAGCCGTGATAGCAGGGAGTGGAGAAGGAAGGAGCAATCAGAAGGTGCCTGGAGTCAAGTGTGACAGTGAGGGGAAAATGAGAGGAAGGAGCAACAAAGGAGGGGGTCACTGATTGAAACCTGTGTAATCACACACATGCCACAGATCTTTGCAGAGAGCTGAGGAAAATCAGAACAGCAGCTCACATCTGGGCACCTCACTGGGGAATTACCTCTCCTGAACACTAATCAGCCTCCTCCCAAATTGCAGTATTCCTGACCGCTGGTGCTGTGCCCAGCACGGCTTTGGGAAGAATAACATAAGCGATAATGGTGAATAGGTCAGAATGGGTTGAGTCAATGATGATTGATTTTAGCAAAGGAGTGGATGTGGCAGAAGCTGCTTGTGTGTGTGTTTGTGCCAGAGATACTGGAGCATGAACCTGACAGAAGATATCTATAAGGAAATTGTGACTAATGTAAACATGAGATCCCAGTAAAAGGTAGCACTAGAAGCAGCATATTGACAATTGCCCCTCACACTTATCTGCCAGTTTTCACTCACAGATCTCAAAGTTTTAAAAAGGCAGATCCACCTTTATTTTATACCTTAAAAAACAGAGACATGGAGAAACAAACAAGTCATTTGCTCAAGAAGCATAATATCAATGCCTTGGCTTCTGTGATGAGTACCCATGCAGCCTCCACACAAGGAAGAAGAGCATTTCACACAGGCACAGAGAGCTCTTTGCATGAAGCCTGCAGTGGTGGGAAGTTACAGTGGAGCTGAGATTGGGTAGAGTCCAGGCAGACAAACAAGAGAGACGAAAGGGTAAACTGAAGGAGATGTGAGAGTTGAGAGTGGCTCACACAGGAGTGACAACACCAGCCTTCCAGCTAGCACTGGCAGGGGAGAGGGGAGCAGTGCTAATGATGGGACTTGTTTGAAAGGCAGACAGAAGAGGAAAGAGGGCTCAAACAGCAGTGAAAGAGCAGCAGCCGGTGAGACACAATTCACACCAGGAGGTAAAAGAGAGAGAACACCCGAGGAAGAGCACCTTGATCAATAGCACTGAGAACCATGGGGAGGTCACTGAAAGGAAAGGGGGGGGGGGGGAAGGGGGGAAGGGAAAGTTTCATCTTATAAGAAACTTTAAAAGGATATGGACAGCCTGTTACTGAAGCACCAGTATGATCATTACAAGAGACTCTTGATTTCCTCTGGGCAAGATCTATCTCCTATCAGCACCAAACACAGCTACCTCAGGCAAGTATGAACTTCGAGTGAGACTGACATCTTCCCTTAGC